>JAOUQZ010043653.1:0-12708 GCA_028564935.1 Neosilurus hyrtlii | reverse complement strand
AGAGAGAGAGAGAGAGAGAGAGAGAGAGAGACACACACACACACACACACACACACACACACACACACACACACACAGAGGACATTAAAAAAATAAAATTTTAAAGGACCAAGTTTAAAAAATTTAAAATAATGTATATGTTTACTTATTACAGTATAATAATAATAATAATAATAATAATAATAATAATAACAAAAATACCAACAATAACACTGAGCCCAACCAAAATATCGAGTCGTCCATGGAATTCTGGGAGGGTCACCGAGCCCAACCAAAGTAGCTGTCTCAACATCTCACCCTTATTATAATTGTGCCGTGCATGCACCACCACATGAACCACTTCCTTTTCTGCCCCCCCCTTCTCTCTCCCTCTCCATCAGTCTCAGGTGTCAAACTAAATGTCATGTGGTGTGTCGTGTCTGCTGGTGTGTTCGTCATGACATCACTCTGATCAGGGAGCTAAAGGGGGAGTACATGTAGACATGTAGCTGTCTGCACTTCATAGAAAGTCTTTGCTGCAGCTCTATCTGCCTTGTCATGATGCTGCTCACACTTGGTCTGACACTGGTTTCCTGGACTGTACTCATTCATACACAAAACCTGGAGCTCTTTGACTTCACCAAGGACAATGTGCTCACTTGCAGCCAGGTATGGTCTTTTTTATTGTTTTATTAAAATTTCTCAAAATTAGAGGTACAATTTTATTTGACAATATTTGTTAAGTGACTGCATTGTGTATAGGGCCTGCCTTGAATAAGAGGCCTTGTACTCGGATAAGAAAGTATTATTAATTGGATCATTTTTGTGATACTTGGCCTAAAAGTTGTACAGAATGGTAAAGGAATGAGATCAAACATTCCAACGCAAGCCTGGCCGTTACGCTTCAGTATGGTCTGGACACAGTAACTCAGATTAATAGGTCATCCGCGCAACGAAATAGTAATAAATTCCCTGCATCCAGACAATAATGTGGATCACTGCCTGAATTTAATCAATTGTTCCTTGTATTCATCCTGAAAATTTCATCAAAATCCGTTTATATGTTTTTGATTAATGTTGCTAACAGACAAACAAACAAACCAACGCTGGTGAAAACATAACCTCCTTGGCGGAGAAAATAATAATAATAATAATAATAATAATCTACCACAATATTACTAACCTAAAGCATTACATGACAAAAAACGTCTTATTTATCACAAAAAACAGAAAATAGAAGACCCTAGTTCGATTCACAGGCTCAGTGACGTTTCTCTGTGGAGTTTGCATGTTCTCCCTGTGCTTGTATGGGTTTCCTCCTGGTACTCCTGTTTCCTCCCACAGTCCGAGGACATGCCCATTAGGTTAATTGGTTGTTCCAGATTGCCCCTAGGTGTGAGTGTGAATGGTTGTGTGGGTTTTCCCTGCATTGGACTGGTGAGCTGTTCAGGGTGTCCCCCTTTGCCCAGTGTTGCCTGAGATAGGGTTAAGCCTTCTGGTGACTCTGATAGGATTATGCGGTTCACCAAATGAGTGAGTGAGTAAGTAAGTGTGTAAATATGGATGCCTTCGCCCAGAATCGGCTGAGATAGGATCCAGCCTCATGCAATGTCATGTAATTATTGAGCTGATTCGTTGATGTAGAATCAACATGATGTACATTTCCAGCAAGATAAGATGTACTTGCGTATGTAATGTAATGCTGTTTGAGCTTCTGTGTTTTTCTATAATGAAGTTTTAATTTCAAAAAGCACAGCGGGCTTCTGTACTTTACCCCAATTAAACAGGTTCCACTCAGTAGCAATGTTCTAGAGCTTGTGCATGTTTTAATATGTCTCTCACCCTGTACAATTTTGGTTTCGTGAGATTTAGTTTAAGATTTAGTACCGAAGACATGCCAGGTTTGTTTGGCGTAAAGGCAAGGTATGCAGATGTCTTCAAATGATAAATCATAGTCTGTGTTATTGCCTGAAGTACATGTTTTTAAAGCAAAACATCCACCTTTTGCTGTCAAGCCGTATTTGTTTGTGCTTGTGCATCTTCACGTGCAAATTTAATCCCATGCAAAACATCTAGGAAATAATAGTAAAACATTTTCATGTACATGACACAAAGTAGCTTGTCCCACTTTACATAATCAAACCAAAACATGGGTACTGTGTTCGTTCTGTGTATGAAAGGAGTATTTGTGCTCCATTAAAAGAGAAGTAAATAAGGTCTCCTCTCTTATAACATGTACAACCTGTTCACTTTAATAACACGTCGCTGCCTGAGGAATTTCTTGAGAATTGACAGTGTGTAAGACTCTGGGGTTTTTTTTGTTTGTTTGTGTGTTGTTGTTTTTTTAAATCAACTTCCTGTGGGAAGGACAAAATGGAGAATATAATTTATTACTAAAGTAAAAAGATAATTTGTATAAAGTTCTTGTTATGCTTTATTCTCTGCAATCTGTCATTAGAAACAGACGTTCAATCCAAGACCGATTCTTACATATAATACAGGAAGTGGTTTCAAACTTTACACAGTGTTCAGTTTCTGTGAGTGCTAATGATAACGACTGATATCAGGACATGCTTTCTTTCTGCTTGTCCCGTCCCATCCCTGCACCACTGCTCTTGTACAGAATCATAGTCTGCTTAGTGCGTAGTAAATGTATGACAAACAAAGGGATTTTTGACATGATAGAGATCTGCTTTCAATTTTACATATTTCATCTTTTAGATAACATGAATTACAGCAATGCATTTTCATTTCTGGCACCGGATTTTCTTATATCAACTATATGCTCACTCACTTATTTGCCAAACCATTTATCCTACTATGGTTGCTGGGAGGCTGGAGCCTGTCTCCGCCGACACTGTGTGAAGGTGGGTACACCCTGAACAGCTCGCCAGACCATTGCAGGGCAACACACGCATAACCATACTCACTCACACCTACACCTAAGGAAAATTTGGAACGGCCAATTAGCCTACTGTGCATGTCTTTGGACTGTGGGAGGAAACCGGAGTACCTGGACGAAACCCAGCAAGCATGGGGAGAACATGCAAAGTCTATGCAGAAACACCCTTGCCGAGCCCAGGACTTAAATTCATGACCTTCTTGCTATGAGACGGACATGCTAACCACTATTACACCGTGCCACCTTATATCAAATATATATTTGTCAAATATGTTTAAATACCACCGAATAGGTGTTTAGATTTCATATTTTATGTTCTTGTACACAGTATTTGTTGTAGGCTTAGTAACAGAACGAGCAATAACAAATCGAAGACTATGATATCAATGTTTGTTTATTATAAACAGAATGTTTGTTAGAAACTAAATACAGGGTATGCTAACGGTATCCCAACAATTACAAACAAGAGGATAATATAGATAGGATAATCATATATACTGTAGTTTGCTTGAGGATGGTTAAAACAGCTGACTTTTAATTTGTCTGAAAAAATTTCTCATTAGGTTAAATCTTATAGAAGACAAGTACAAAGTTACTGTATGTGCTCCTGAATCAGGATACACAAGATGAAGTAATGCCTTTAACTTATTCATTAGCCCAGCCAGCCACGACACCTGATGCTAAGGTTCTTGTGTGTCGTTGCTTTGGTGACGGTGATGGATCACTGTCTGGAAGACGAGGTGTGCAGACTGAATAACGGCAATAGTGTAGTGATTTATACCTTTCACACGTGTAAAAAAAATCCGGATTTCAGGACTGTTGTGGTCTGACTGGGTCAACCTGACACTTTCATTACTTAATACATGTGAAATAAGGGTGGCATGTTGGTGCAGTGGATAGCACTGTCACCTCACAGCATGAAGGTTCTGGGTTTGAATGTCATGGCTGACTGCGGCCTTTCTGTGCAGTGTTTTAATGTTTGTCCTGTGCCCAGGTCGGTTTTCTCCCATTGACTAAAGGCTTGCAGGTTAAGTCAACTGATGATTCTAAATTGGCCATAGAATGTGAGTGTACGTGGATGTGAATGGTTGTATATCTCTGTGTCCAGGATGTACCTCACCTCGCTCACAAAGTCAGCTGAGATTGACTCCATGTTTCCTTCGACCCTGATAGAAAAGTGATATACATAATGGATGGAGAGATGGACTAAGGGGGGCAGTGGTTAGCTCGAGCGCCTCACTGCAAGAATGCCCTGGGTTTGTCCCAGGCTTGGCGAGGGTGTTTCTGTGTGGAGTTTGCATGTTCTCCCCATAATGCACCCTGCCTTCACCCAGTGCCAGCTGAGATAGGTTCCAGTCTTCCCAAAACCCTAATAGGATTAAACAGTTTGGCAAATGAGTCAGTGAGTAGATGGACTAAAATAGATAATTCATTTCATTTGTTCATTTTTCGAACTGCTTAATCGTACTAGGGGCGCATGGAGGCAGGAGTCTATCTCAGCCAACTCAGGACGAAGGTGGGGTACACCCTGAACAGCTTGCCAAAGCATTGCAGGGCCAAAATAGCAAATTTATGTACTAATACTTCATATGACTGTTTTTTAAAAAGAATATTTGTAGTATATTATTCATGAGATCAACAAAGTGAAAGTAATATAGTCAAAACATACTTCCAGTACAGAGAAAACAATTCTAATCTCTGTCATGATTATTACTTATCTATGTTTGTACCTGTGTGCACACCTTAGTCAGGAGAAGCTAACCTTATGAAATAGGTTATATGTTTATTACACATATGCAATGGTTTTATTGCTAGCAGTTGAGAGGGTGATAAGATATATTGAGCTTTTTAACTGAGGTTTTATTCTTGTATTGCCCTTAAATAAAACAGTAAAGGCTATTGCTAAGTAACGTTCATTAAAAAGAACCAGGTGATTATACAAAGGAGAAGCTGACATGTTTCCCCACATGTTAGGATAGTAGTTCCTGTTGGGCAGAGTGTTGTCAGAGTGTTATGCTTGTGTAGTGTTGTATATAGACTACTGGGAAAATCTCTAATACTATCATGAGACATGTGTAGTATAATTCTGTTTAGCGTGTATTCAGTATTACTGAGTATAATTATGTTTGTTTAAGCTGCATGTAACACAACTGATGGGTGTATCAGATGTTGATGGAAAATACTGGTGTATTCTTAAATGCACTCCTGAATGAGAGTTTTCATTCATTCAATTAACTAAATTCGAAGTGCCACTCAGTACCATATTTAGTATTCCTAGTTGAATTTTAAAACGTCTTTTACTTGAGCACAATTGGGAACAATTTGCCCCCAGAACAACTTGTGCCCAGAGCAAGGTAGTCCCACTTTCCTACATGTTTACATGGTCAAGTCTTACATCAGTAGCAAGCTGAAGCCTAAATGAGAGGGCAAGTTGTGCCTGGAACAAAATGTACGCTACCTTGAAAAGTGCAGCAAGTATGGCCTACTGGTGTTCGGTTGTTTTGAAGCAAATCGTTTTGACACGGGCGGTTTCATCAGGGCAACTTGTTCCCATTAGTAATCGTGTAAAACCAGCTAAAGAGTGTTGCATTATAAGGCTGGATCCTGCTTGTTGTGCAAATGTAACTGTAAAAATGAGACCAGTGGTAAAGAGCTTAGAGTCTATAGGATTAGAAATTAGCCTGATAGCATTGCGTTTAATTATGCAGCGTTATATTCATTCATTTTTGTAACTGCTTAATCCTAATTAGGTGAGGGGGGGTGGTGCCCATCTCAGCCGACTCTGGGCAAGGGCGGGGTACATCCTGGACAGCTTGCCAGGCCATCGCGAGGACAAAACATGCAACCATTCCCACTCACACCTAGGGGTGATTTGGAACCATAAATTAGCCTAATGTGCATGTTTTCCCGAGGAAACCCGTGCAAGCACAGGGAGAACATGAAAACTCCACACAGAAATGCCTGAGACCGGGACTCTAACCCAGGTCCTTAAAGCGTTATAATTATTAATAATTATCTTAGATGTCAGCTGCTCCATGTTAGAACCAGTGAGGATCTCAGTTCAAATATGAAGACACAGTAAATGTTTACTTGCTTACTGATGCGTAAGAATTTAGTGGTACAGCATGTAAAAGACCTGTAACAATTTTAAAACAAATATTTAGTGCCCTACTGTACCAAAGATCAGGTTACGCTTTGTAGAATTTACCACTGTAACTCTCCCTGTAAACAAAAGCTCCATCTTTCTGTAATGACAAAAGGCCTCTATAACATTAAAAGGATGCTGAATAATTCTTTATTTGGTCACCCTTAAGGGCACTCTTGGGGTCACCATGCCGTAGTGGTAAGCACTCTTGCCTCACAGCAAGTAGGTCATAGGTTTGGCCTTTATTGCTGGTAAGGATGTTTTTGTGTGGCGCATATATGTTCTTGTGGTACATGTGTATTTCCTGTGGGTGTCCTGGTTTACTCCCACAGACCAAATACATGCACGTTAGGCTAATTGACTATAAATTTACCCTAGGCGCGAAGAGTTGTTGCATAATGTTTGTGCTAGAGAACAAGTTCTGCAAGGGCTTGCAATCATCTCAGGTAAAAGTACACAAGTACACAGCAGAGGAAACCATGAAAGACCCAATGCATCTTGAATGTGGAATGGGATAGCAATAATAAAAAGGGAGACTCATACAGCAGCTGCTAACACATGGTTTCTCAAAGATACAGTAGTGTGCAGTGAAGATTCTACACCACCACTTTTTTCTAAAATGGCTACTAATAAAAAGAAGTAAAAATGACTTCTCTATATTTTTTGGTGACAATGTACAATGCTATTGTAGGCAATGAGAACCAAAAAAAATCATTCCATTCAAAAACTTTTCTGAAAATTTGGTATTTTCAGTGTTTTTGTTTATTAGCCATACTTTTACCTCAATATACTTTCCCGAAGTATTTTTTTGGGTTCTCATTGCCTACAAGAACATTGTTCAATACATTTTCACCAAAAAATTATAGAGAAGTCATTTTTTACTTCTTTTTATTAGGAGTCCTTTAAGACACAAGTGGAGTATGGTATTCAATGCACACTACTGTATGTGAAGTGAACCAACCACTGTGTAACATGCTCAGAAGAAGGTACTGTCTGCCATGTTCTGCACACATAAGCATTTCTTGACTCTCGGTCACAGATAAGTGTATGGTGAGCTCTGCATGAGTGTTTGGTACACCCATCATTGGGAACACAGGGATTCAACAGTCAGCAATGTTAAATTTTCAGCTTAAGTGTTCATGCTCACTATAGGGTACTTCCACACCTGTGGAAGCTGAGCCTGTTTGATGCTCTGTATTTTTCTTGGTAATATATTTTTTGTTTACAAAGGTTTATGTCGATTTGCAGTTATAATTTTTGTTGTTGGCCTGGGCAGCCTGGGAGAGTATGGCATTGTGTTTAGCATGTCTGCTTCACAGCAAGAAGGTCCTGGCTTTAAGTCCCAGGCTCAGCAAGCATTTCTGTGTGGAGTTTGCATGTTCTCCCTGTGCTTGCATGGGCTGTCATATGAGCATTGGCTTCCTGTAGCTGCTCGCATTGGATTAAAAAAATAATACAGGCCTACAAAGCCAAAAATATACCTGCACCCTCCTACCTCAAAGCACTCATCACACCTTGCACTGTACCTCATTCTTCCGATCCTTTAGCACTGCTAGACTGGTCCCTCTTTGCAAGGTGGTGGAATGAATTTCCTCCAGATGTCCTGACAGCTGAGTCACTGGTTGACTTCAAACAATGGCTGAAAACATTGCCTGGAAAGTGGCAGTTCACAACTAATAAGCCATTTCTCTATGCAATATAATATGTTCCTGATATTATTCTGTTAATCATGATGATTTAAAAAGTTTGTATGCACATGTTTACAGAGTAATATTTTGTAGTGACATATTAGCATCTGTGTAAAAATATTGAAAAATAATATTCGTAAATGTATTTATGACATACTGGTCTGTAATAGGGTGGCATGGTGGTGTAGTGGTTATCATATCCACCTCTCAGCAATAAGGTCCTTGGTTCGAGTACTGGGTTTGGGTACTTCTGTGTGGAGTTTGCATGTTCTTCCTGTGCTTGTGTGGGTTTCCTACGGGTACTCTGCTTTCCTCCCGCAAAAGACATACAGAATTGGCCTACAAATTGTTTTTAATTGCCTGTCGGTGTGGATGTGAGTGTGTTGGCCTTGCAATGTCTGATGAGCTGTTCAGGGTGTACCCCACTTTCGTTTAGTGTCGGCTGAGATAGGCTCCATCCTCCCCGTGACCCAGTAGGGTTAAGCTGTTCAGCAAATGAGTGAGTGAGTGATTGGTCTGTAATTCCTATCTCTTGTGTTTCTTGGCAGGGCCTTGCTGATTGTAACATGAAACCAGGTAAGAGTTCATATATTTATAGTCATAGTTCCTCTTCATTTTTAATCAGTCTTCGGAATATTAGCAAGATTTAAATAATTGTCTGTCGAGAGAGTTACAGATGTGTTTCTGGTGCTCTTTAAACTTATTCATGATGTGAATAATAAGAACACCAGATTTCCAATTTATTTTGCATGTAGCTGTCAGTCTAAAGCTTGGGCATTTATATTAATTTTTGGAACTTGAATAGGTCAAATAGGGAGACTTAAACTTAGACTCAGACTTAACTTTATCCCTTTGGGATGACTCCCTCAGGGAAATTTAAATTAAATTAAAAAGTTTTAAGGACAATTTAACCGAAATCAGATCTAATTAAGACGTTAATAATAAATAAAGGTAAGTCAAGTTTTCATCATGAACCAACGTCCCAATCCTGGTGCGAGATGTTAAAGAAATTCCATATTCAATCCATTTCACCAAATGTCTTTTATGAATCTTACTGAGAAGGTGCGGGAAGGAATATGTTGAAAAGACATGCAATCACAGAAATTAGCTAACTGTTAGCAGATTCAGTACAAAAAAAACTAAGAAAAGGAATCTAATTGTCCTTGGCCTGGTTAAAAAATCACCCATGACCCAAAATCATGTAAGTCATCCACCTGAAAGCTCCACATTTCACATCTTCACTTCAGTACAAAGCTCCATCGTACCAGTGGTACACAATTCTTTATTTGATGGGCTAATATAAGATGATAAAGTGAAAATGATGAAAATACCTCTGCAATGGTGTAATTATTATTTACACCACTCACTACATAAACTCATGTTTTTTTTATTGGTTATGGTTATTTAACTTTAAATCAAGTATATTTCAAGCCTATATATTCTGATAAGGTGTGGGTTTGACTGTACAGATAAATGAGTATACTCTTTTTGTGATCAGATTCATTCATATAAACTACTGATGTATCATGGCCTCTGTATATGTAACAGGTTATCCTTGTATACATCACAGGGCAGGTCTTCCACATTGCAATTCCACTTTAGCAGTGATATAAATGACCCAATCTGGCAAAATGAGTCACAGTGACCAAAAATTCAAAATTGAATTAGCCATACCATTTTAAAGCTTAGAGTCTCCTCTTTAAAATGGTGTGGCTAACTCAATTTAGAATTTTTGGTCACTGTGACTGATTTTACCAGACTGGGTCACATACCGTATCATGAACTTTTATGAAGACTTTTATGAAATTTACTGATAATATAAATGTAAGCATAACTACTTATGTCAGACAGAGCTTCTCTAATGTTTTTGTAAAATGTTTTTGTTCTCTAATAATTTGTAAAAAATATTTCTTGTTTTGATTTAGGAATGCATAGTGATTAGCAGGTCTGCCTCACAACAAGAAGGTCCTGGGCTCAGCGAGGGCGTTTCTATGTGGAGTTTGCATGTTATCCCTGTGCTTGCGTGGGTTTTTTCTGGCTAATCCGGTTTCCTCCCACAGCCCAAAGACATTCATACTAGGTTAATGGGCTGTTCCAAATTTCCCTGGGTTGTGAGAGTGTATGGTTGTGTGTTGCCCTGCAATGGTGTGGCAAGTTGTTCGGTATACCCCTTTAATCAGTGTCAGCTGAGATAGGCTCCAGTTTCATGACGACCCTAATGTCGCATAATTATGTGGTTCAGCAAATGAGTGAGTGAGTGTTTTAACTTAGAAATGTGAGTAACCTTTTGTGAGTCATCTTTTGAGTCTTTGCTACTCATAGGACACTATAGTGGCTTAGTGGTTAGCACAACAGGAAGTTACTGTGTTCGAATCCCAGCTTAGCGAGGATGTCTCTGTGTGGAGTATGTATGTTCTTTTTGCCATGTGTGGATACTGTGGATTCTCTGGGTGTATGCAAGCTTTGCTGCTCCTGCTTCTGAAATAATCACTCACTTATTCGCCGAACCGCATAATCCATCCATTAGGGTCGCAGGAAAGCTGGAGCCTATTTTAGCTGACGTTGGGCGAAGACAGGATACACTATGAACAGTTCACCAGTCCACTGCAGAGCAATGATGTGTATGTCTTTGCACTATTGAAGGAAACCGGAGTACACACATCGGAGGAAACATGCACGGGGCGAACATGCAAACTTCACAAAGAAACGCCTGAACCCGGGACTCAAACCCAGTTCCATCTCGCTGTGAGGCGGATGTGCTAACCATGATGCCACCGTAACGCCCTTGAAAGGATCACACCATATAAAAACATTTATACATAAAACATGCTGTTATTTTTGCTGTCTTCCTTTCCTTTTTTACTAGGTGGTACCTGTCTTGACCATTACAGTGTTAACAGAGATTATGTGAGTGGTCTTTCTGCTCACTCACTCTTATGTAGCAGTCTTCAAGGCGTGCGTCCATGCTTAAGAATTTGGATCAATGTTACAACTGCAGGTATCTTGACAGTGATATATAAAATATATACATTGTGTATATGTATATAAATTATACTTTAAAGTTTATAGGTATTGCCCTGCTTTTTCTTTGGTAGTCGCTGAGGAAATGTCTGGAGATGATAGCTATAATAAAGGAAATGAGAACGGGATCAGTGAGCCTGGAAGTGGCCTGAAACCATCTGTGTCCCAATCAATGTCTGTCAATGTATGTTACCAGGGTCCAGACTTCTCAGGTTCAAACGAGCTGACTTTCACACTGTCCTCTTCACACGAACACCCAACACAGGTAATGTAGTGTTGCCCCTACACAAGGAATATTTTTATGATTTAAAATCAATTGCTAGTGGTATATACTTTCCCTTTATTGTGTAATATCAGTTATATTAATTAATACTATTAATCAGCACTGGTGCCCCATGGGGCGGGACGGTGGCGTAGTGGATACCCTGTCAGTCTTACAGCAAGTCCTGGGTTAATTTCTGGGATGCGGCTGAACTGTATATTGAACTGTGTTTACACAAACATTGCTGGTGCTTACCGAGCTGTGCCTCTCCCCCACTTTGAGCACTTGGACCACTCCGCTGTTATGCTAATTCCTGCATATCAGCCCCTAGTCAAACGCATTAGACCAAGACGGAGGGAGATAAAGACCTGGCCCGAGGAAGTGATGTCGACCCTTCAAGACTGTTTTGAGTGCACATACTGGGTCATATTTAAGCAGGCAGCCACCTACAAATGCATTACTGACTTGGAGAAATACACTTCAGCTGTGACCAGCTTTATCAGCAAGTGCATAGAGGATGTGTATATAAGACCGTCACTACACGTCCCAACCAGAAACCATGCAGAGGTGAGCGTGCAACTGAAAGTCAGGGACACTGCCTACAGTGTACACTGGTCTAGGGATGAAGCAGCTCTGAGAAAATAGAGCCAGGCTGTCCCAGGCCATTAAAACACCAAAGAGAATCCACAATCACTTCACGGATACAAATAACACACAGTGCCTATGGCAGGGAATATATCACCAACTACAGGCCTGCTCCACTCTCCTGTAATGGCGATGACTCCCTTCCTGAGGCACTGAACCAGTTCTACGCAAGGTTTGAAGAACAGAATGACTCAGTGGTGAGGAAAGACACCCCTTCTGCCAAAGACTTGGTGCTCTGCCTGTCCACCTCTGAAGTGAGGAAGACACTGCTCAGAGTCAACCCATGGAATGCGTTAGGCCTGACGGTATCCCAGAATGCGTGCTGAGATAATGCACAAATCAACTGGCTGACATCCTTACTGATGTCTTCAATATCTCACTGACCACCACTGTTGTCCCCACCTGTTTCAAGACCACTACCATCATTCCCATACCAAAGAAATCCACAGTGACCTGCCTCAATGACTACCGCCCAGTTGCACTGACATCCACCATCATGAAGTGGTTAGAAAGGCTAGTCATGAGGCATATCAAGTTGCAGCTACCATCACACTGGACCCGATACAGTTTGCGTATCGTCCCAACCACGTCACGGATGATCCCATTAACACTGCCATCCATCTGGCTCTCACACATCTGGATAAAAAGGACATCAGGGTGCTGTTCAGTGACTTCAGCTCAGCATTCAACATCATTATCCCTCAGCACCTGACAAGGAAGACTCCAGGAAGTCTGGTTTGGGAACAGGACCTCCAGCACAACCATACTGAACACAGGAGCACCCCAAGGCTGTGTGCTCAGTCCACTGCTGTTCACGCTCCTCACCCATGACTGTGTGGCAATACACAGTTCAAGCTACTGCGTTAAGCCAGGAACATTGTCAAGGACAGTACACATGACTCCCCATGGTCTCTTCTCCTTACTACCATCGGGTAAAAGGTTCCGCAGCATCCCCGCCCACACCTTCAGAATGGGGAAGAGCTTCTTTTCCCAAGCAGTCAGACTGCTGAGCAATCTATAGTTCAATATGTATATCAATCTGTAAACTGTTAAACAACCTATAGCG
>JAOUQZ010043652.1:0-12712 GCA_028564935.1 Neosilurus hyrtlii | reverse complement strand
GAAAATCAGCAATGGTTCTTTTACATGCCTCCCACCATAGACAGTGAGAGACATGGCCGGCATTTGATAACCCAGTTCGCTGCACTGGGAGGACAGCAGTGAGAACCCGTTGATAGTGAGGCTTGAACCCCCGACCCGGGGTCAGTAATCCAGCACCTTACCACCAGGCCACCACTGCCCCTGCTCAAAGGAAGTTTCATACAAAAGTATGAATCCTTTGCTTACAACATTGGAATGGGAATTTATATAAAACAAGCCAGATGTTTTTTATTTATGCACAAAATTGCAAATTGGTTAATATGAACTCTGATAAAAGAAATTCTTACTTCTACATTTTAAAACACACAAACAAACAAACAAACAAATAAATAGGCAAGCAAGCAATTAAACAAACAAACAAAAAAGTAAAATAATAAAACTGCACTGCACTGACCTCAAGTCAACAAAATATGCTCATTTGCATTGCAAATTATCAAACAATGATGTGGTGTATGATAGATTTTTTTATATCACCTATACAAGAGGTTGGCCAACTGGTGAATTAAAACTTTGTGTAATGAAAAAAAAAGGTCTTGGTAATATAACAAATTAAATTGTTGAAAATTATTTAGATGTAAATATACTGACAAATTCAAATTAAAAACATTATAATTAATATTTGACAAAAGTGAGCTGTTCTAATTGTAGTTAATCTGTTGTGTGATAATATAAACTGTAAAATACTGTACATTTGAATATTAGTAACTGTCAAAACTACAGATGCATTTCTGCAAACAATGCAAATGTGTGCACAGCAGAGGCAGTGCAACAGTACAATATCAGGTTACAGAAGCAGTAGCTGCAGAGCAGGCACAAGAATTAAAACAGTGTTCAGGCAACACTGATATAACTGTGCTGAACAAACTCACTCACACATTTGCTGAACCGGTTAATCCTATTAATCTTATTCATCAATGGGTGAAGACAGGGTACACCCTAAACAGCTTGCCAGACCACTGCAGAGCCAACACACATACAACCATTCACACACACACACACACACTACCATTCACACACACTTACACCTAGGAGCAATTTGGAGCAGCCAGTTAACTTAATGTGCACGTGTGGGAGGAAACTGGAGTACCCAGAGGAAGCCCATTCAAGCACAGGGAGAACATGCAAACTCCACACAGAAACACCATCGACGAGCCTAGGGCTCAAACCCAGGACCTTCTTGTTAACCACTACGCCACTGTGCCACCTTATGAACAAATTGCAAAAAAAAAACATTTTTATCACAACTGTTCAGCTTTTCCTCTGCAAGGATAGATGTGCACACACATCAAATAAACGTGTACCTCCTTCACCTCCAAAGCACAGCTGATATTTATTTATTCTTTTATACATCGCAGGTAAAATTGCCCTCACACTGCTAATCAGACAAGATATTATATATTATACCCGATAACAAAGGTCCTGGTAGCAACATTTCACTGAGCTTACATAGAAAAATATTAAACCATGAGTAGAAAACGTCCCTCCAAATATCAGCTTCCTCATTCCTCCTTTTCCTCAAAGCAATGTAATCTCCATTCAATTAAATGATGAACAACATGGCAAGGCAGCACAGTGGCTCACTGTAAGAAGGTTCTGGGATGAAACAAGCATAAACCAAGTACCAGTAAAGCCAGTATAAAGGTCCCTTTATATTTTGACAAACAGAATTACTGTTGTGGGTCAGTGGTGGCCTGGTGGTAGGGTGCTGGATTACTGCTCCCAAGGCCAGGGGTTCAAGCCCACTATCAACGGGATGTCACTGCTGTCCCCCCAGTCCAACTAACTGGGTTATTAAAGGCCGGCAATGTCTCTCACTGTCTGTGAGAGGTATGTAAAAGAACTGATTTTCGTGAAGAGTAGACTGCATAGCCATGAGCATGTTTCTGCCCTGCGATGGCCTGGCGAACTGTCCAGGGTTTGATGGGTGCCAGCCTCCCCGTGACCCTAATTAGTATTAAGCAGTTCAGAAAATGAATGTGTGTTATAAAGTTACACAGAAAATGAATGACTCTTATAAAGCTACACACAGTCTCGGTTTGATATTCAACCTTTGTGTCGCTCTTCAAAACACAGCATTTAATGAGACATAAAGGTTCTCTTTAAACATCCTGCTTATCTGCATTTTCCATCATGATGAACTGTTGAACATGAACAGGTTAGAGAAAGTTCATGCAGTGTCATCTTAATTTCATATCAGTCAACCCCACCATCATTAAATTCACCATGAAACTATTTATATACAAGACGGTGTGCAGGATAAGCATACATTCATTACATACTGAACGACTAAATAAATGCATGAATATTCATACCTTGCAAATCAATTCCAAGGATGTCTGTTCAAGTCTCTAACCCCTCGTTCTCATGGCCTCTGCAAATCAGGGTTATTACTGTTTTGTTTAGAGAGTGAACTCAAAGCACATGACAAACTCTTTAAAAATGTTCACACATGAAAATGATAGC
Source organism: Neosilurus hyrtlii (assembly GCA_028564935.1). NCBI lineage: Eukaryota > Metazoa > Chordata > Actinopteri > Siluriformes > Plotosidae > Neosilurus > Neosilurus hyrtlii. The sequence continues at coordinate 10,210 of JAOUQZ010043652.1, read as the reverse complement.
AAATCAATGTTAAGGCCTAATTGTGGCACACAAAATACAGCCTCTCACATCATTTGCACTCATCTAAAAATAATAATTGATTTGTTTTGGAGTGTGGGCTGTTTTATTCTCTGGTTTGATTTTCTGCATTAGGGCCCCCTCCTGACTTGGAGTCAGTTGCCCATTAATTTTGCATGGGAAAATAAGTGGGAGAAAAAAACCCTTGGCACTTAAAATAAACAACAAGCAGATCCATCAAAAAACTGTATACAAGCATATCATACTGTACCACTCAGGAACAACACAGGAAAAGCGTATTTGGTTTGGGTGACAATGTCCCCGAAACTTGTGCATTTTTATAACATTAAAAAGTAAAAGTTAATCAGTATGGATGGCCTCCTGTTTACACTCTAGATAGTTCTAAAAAAATCCTCCCCCTTTTTAAAAATAATATTGTAAGACGGCTCCTGAGTGGGGCATCAACAGGGTGCATGACTGTCAACTATCCAAGTTCGAATCCAAGTTGATGCCGCAGACATCCATGACCGGAAGTCCATAGGAGCTAATTGGCTGAGCTCTCACGGGAGAGAGGGATGGCATACACTCCCTTGTCACTTACAGCGATCACCAGCAAATCTATGGGCGTCTGTGAGCTCATTCGTACAAGAGGAGCAGATAGCAAATTCCCTCCGAGTGTGTTAGGTCCCCTCACAGCAAGAAGGTCCTGGATTCAAATCCTGTGCTTGGCAAGGGTGTTTCTGTGTGGAGTTTGCATGTTCTCCCAGTGCTTGTGTGGGTTTCCTCCGGGTACTCCGGTTTTCTCCCACAGTCCGAAGACATGCACATTAGGCTAATTGGCCTTTGGCACATTAGGTGTGAATGGTTGGTGTGTGTTGGCCCTGTGATTTTTTTGGCGAGCTGTTCAGGGTGTACCCCACCTTTGCTTAGTGTTGGCTGAAATAGGCTCCATACTCCTTGTGACCCAGTAAGTGAGTGATTACTTTATTGGTGTACAATTACAGTATTAGTGCAGAATAAGGTTTGAAAGGTTGTTCACACATGTCTAAAAGTATCACAAGATTCAAGTTATATTAGGTAACATCAGTAAGTACTCTTTACTTAGATCAAATTGATTGTCATGGATATGTGGTAAGCGCCAATTGTGCATGACTAAACTTTTTTTAATTCCCTGTAGCTAGTGGTCTTTCTTGAGCTGAAACACTTATTAGTGTGCCTTAGATCTATTCAACAACAGTTCCCTTGTGTTTAGGCAGGACTGTGAAGCATTCGACTGGGCAGCTTGGCACATTCCTCCTCCGCTGCTCCTAGTCCAATTTCCAGGTTGCTTTAAGAACAACATTCTTCTGATCCGCTGATGATCAGTCCACTCCTGCAGCTATTCCTTCTGCCATTCACCCCTGACCCATGTGACTACGAGGGCGACTGTCCTTGTCTTGTTCATGCTGTTAGTTGCATAACACCAAGTTGTCTCATCAAAGACACATTGTTGTCAGTTTTAAATTACCTTAGGACACTGCAAAACTTAAAAGTTCAAACACAGGGTGAAAGGCATGGAACTCATGTTGCATGGTAGGCATGCTGGCTAAAATGCAAAACAGTTTATGATTACATTAAGAAACATTAAACCAGAAGTTCAGTGCTGGCTTTACTATATCATTGCTGTATGGTAATTTGTACTATGTTCTAAAATGTATATAACAATTGTCACTTTAATTTAATTATTGTGTTTAGGCCTTCCCAAAGTACCCTGGTGATAATCAGTGTACTGATGTACTGATAAGGAAGCTCATTCCATGCACTCAAAACATTCTGGCTTGGCAAACAAATATTATGCAAGAACGCTGCCTAGAGTAATGGACTCGAGTGATTCACCAGGTAAATTCAATCAGTTGCTGTGCTTCATTCACTCTGAACAGAGTGATTAATGACAAGCAGAAAAAACACGTCAAAGTAAACACTTTCCAGCCTGGCTTTCAGCCTACATTTGCAGACCAATAATCTCTTAATGGCTTCGAAAGTGCAAAACATGTCAAAGGATAAGTAAACGTGATATTATTAGAAATAAATGAGGCTTTGGTATGGGGCTTTATGAACTGAAAATGTGCATGTTGAGTGTGACTGTCATGCCCACTTTGCAATTGAGATGAAACCCTCAAGCAGAAACCAATTACGCATGGTGTATGATGTTGAAAACAAAATAAAAACTGGCTCGCCAAGATGATTTACTTTACATCAGCCGACATAGCAAAAAGCACAGCTGATGTACCTATAGTCTTAAGCTGACTTTTTGACATCTCATGGTTAAATATATTCAATGTATATTATTCATGTTCTGCTTTCCATGTAGTCAGTTACCCTTTGTCCATTTTGCTGTATATATTAAGTCTCCACAGTATTGTAAATGATGTTTATTAAGAACAATTTTTAAAAAATAACGTAAAAATGTTGTGTACAGGGTGGCAAACTGGTGTAGTGGTTAGCATGTCCACTTCCTGGGTTGAAGTCCTGGGCTCGGTGTGGGCAATTCAGTGTGGAGTTTTCATGTTCTTTCTGTGTTTGCATGGGTTTCCTCACACAGTTCAAAGTCCTGTACATTAGGCTACTTAGCCATTCGGAATTTTTCCTAAGTGTGAATGTGAATGGTTGGCCCTGCGATTGGCGAGCTGTTCAGGGTGTACCCCACCTTCGCCCTGAGTCGGCTGAGACTCTAGTAGGACAAAGCGGTTCAGAAACTGAATGAATGTAGTGTACAAGATCATTTTTATTGCTCTATCCTCCATTAAGGGTTATATCAATATGTCAGAATGCTATGCAGGTGCCACCTAAACAGCTTTGACCTGTTGTGGCATGGACTCCACAAGACCTCTGAAGGTATGCTGTGGTATCTGGCACTAAGACTATAGCAGCACATTTTTTAAGTCCTATAAGTTAAAGATGAGGCATTACCGAACTTCTTTTTCCAGACAGATGCTCAGTCAGCTTAAGATTTGAATGGGGCCAAGCCAACTCCTTAAATTCTTTGTCATGTTCCTTAAATTTTTGCAGTGTGACAGGGTGCATTATCATGCTGAAATAGGAGACCACTGTCATAAGAGAATACCCTTGCCATGAAGGGGTGTACTTGGTCTGCCACAATGTGTATTAATGTGATATGTGTCAAAGTAACTTCATATGAAGGCCATGACCCAAGGTTTCCCGGCAGAAAGCACAAAGCATCACACTGCCACTGCTGGCTTACCTTTTTGCCATAGTGCATCTTGGCACCTTTCTGTAATGTCTTTTTCACAGGTAATCAATGTACATGCAAACAACCATTCATATAATGTCAAAGAAATCATGAGGTCATCAGACCAGGTCATGTTCCATTGCTTCATGGTCCAGTTCCGATGCTTACATGCCCATTGTATGGGCAGTGGTGCAGCATGAGCACTTTGACTGGTCTGTGGCTACATGGCCCTATATGCAGCAAGCAGTAATGCACTGTGTGGTCTGCAACCCTCCCATCATAACATTCTTTCTGGTTATCCTAACTTTTTCAGCAATTTGTGCCAGAGTAGCCTTTTTGTAAAATGAGCAAATCTTTAGTCCCTACACACGTCAGTGAGCCTTGGGTAACCATTTGCCAGTTTCTGGTTCACTGGTTTTCCTTCGTGGGACCACTTTTGGTAGATACCTAAAAGTGTATACCAGGTGCACCCCAAAAGATCTGCCATTGTGGTGATGCTCTGACTCAGCTGTCTAGCCATCACAGTCTGGTCCTTGCCAAAATTGCTCAGATCTTTACACTTTCACATTTTACCTGCATCTTACACATGGAGTTTCAAGAATTAATGGTTCTCTTGCTGCCATACCTCACCTGTGCCACTGTAATGAGATAAAGCAGTGTTACTTCATCTGTCACTGGTTTAAATGTTATGATTGCTTTGGTTTTTATCATCATCATCAAAAACAACAACCACCACCACAACAACAACAACAGCAATAAGAAGAAGAAGGAGAAGAGGAAACACTATATAAAGGGCTTAAAACCAGACTGTCCAACCTTGGCAACTTGATAAAAATGGAAATAAAAGTTTGACTGTGGCCAAATAATCAGCAAGTTTTACATGAACAATAATTTTTATCAAAAATGGACAGAGATGGTTTTGGTTTTAAGCCCTTGATGTAATAATAATAATAAAAATGAACTTTATCAAGGTACGCATGCACACAAAAAGCAAGATATACGCATGCACACGTAAAGCAAGATATATGCTTCATGGATTTCTGGAAACCATGAAGCATAGTGCTTTAAGGTTTTCCTTGTGGATGTGGGGGTCCCACTAAATAGGCTATATATATTAGAATTTGATTATCTCACTGCTAATGTTTAAAAAGAAGACTAATGCTACGCCTCATCCTCATTCTCTTACTGGAACACTTCCTTCTTAATACATTTGTAAATCTGGGTGTCATTTGTGCACATCTGTGCTCCTCCTAGGTCTATATTTCCTCTGCTTATGCAACAGGATGACAGATGAGATACATTTTAAAACAAACTATCCTGACAGTCCTTATACTCTAATTATATCAAAACACTGCTGTTTATTAATCACTCGATAGCAATTGTTTAACTGTTTCAAAAAAAACACATGTAAGAATTGGACTTCAAGCCTAAAAAGGGGCGACTTACAATTACCATAAAATATATTTTGATGGTTGAAAAACTTTCAAAGCACATACATGAAGAAACATCCAAAGAAGGCTGTGAACCAAATTGCAGAATAATGTTTTGCTCTTTATCTTGTCTGGAGACCCATAAAGTGATTTTACAAGGAGGCAATGTGTACACTAACACAGTTTATTTTATATATATATATATATATATATATATATATATATATATATATATATATATATATAAAAAATAGTTTTTTAAAAATCAGGTAGTCATGCCGCTTCGCCATAGCGAAAACAGATGCAAATTGCTTTGATGAGCAGGAGTCATGGGTTCAGGCTGATAGAATATTTGAGGCAAATCAAAGACAAATGTAAGGCAAGGTGAGATCATGTGTGATCATACACAAATGCCAAAGCTTAAGCAAAGAATCATAAACATGAGGCAGGCACAGATCGTACAGTGAACACAGAGGCAATACTTCACAGTGTGTTTGAGCTGAGAGTCATTATATAGTGGTGTGTGTAATCAGTGCTTACAGGTGTGCCAGGAGTCGTGTTGAATGTGTCAAAAGTTAGGTGATTGTGAGCGATGAGGTGCATGCTGGAAAGTGTAGTGAAGTGACTAGCTAGTGTTTGCTGAGGTTGTGACACAGGTTTTCCTTTATTTTACCTTCTTACCCACACCTAAAAAGATTTTTTTACCTAACAGGAAAAAACATGATGTCAGGCTAAATTTTAAATCTTCATGAACAAATATAATTGAAAAAAAATTGTAATTGAGGCTGGGATGAAGTAGAGTAGAGATGGTTACCATTTAAGAGGCTTGTGTGCAATATAAATCCTGCATCCCTGTATGCGTGATCTTTTCACTGCTGTACAGCTAACCCCTATGTACTGATCTTAGTGACCTTAGCAGAAATGTTGTTTTGTAACCTAAAGCTAAGATTCCATTTGCATGGTATTTGTACATGAAATATGGCTTGCACATTGTGTGTAAAAATAAAACCGGATTCTCAAAGCAGGCCAGATTCCATTTATGTGTACGGCATGCGCATTCCAGATGTGGCAAAAGCAGAATCCGCATTGAAATCTGGACCCTGGATTCCCATGTAGGGAATGTTTTATGGGTATTTTCTCATGCCTGATGTGAAGGAGACGACCCTTGTAAACAATCATATGATATCACCTAAACTATAGCAAAATATGCCAATTTTGGGGTAGCCGCGGTAGTTAAGCGGCTTTGGGAATGAAAGGTTGCTGGTTTGATTCCCGAACCTGCAGGAAAAATGTGTGGCGGTGGGAGAGTAAGCAGCACCTTCCCTTCCTCCACCTTCATGGCTATACTGCATGTAATCAGTGCTTACAGGTGAGCTGGGAGTCAAGTGTTTACCTGTGCGCTCACTGTCGATGGGTTAAATACAAAAGCAATAATTTCCCTTGCAGGATTAATACAGTATAGCAAAAAATAAAATAAAATAAATAATAAATCAATCAACTACAGTGTTTTGTTTAATCATCATGGACCAGATCTGAGTTGCTGTCAAAATGCTCTTTCAAAAATGAAAAATAATGTTGATATTTTTCTTTGTCTACTTCAAATTCACTTATCAACTGATTGAAAGTATTGAAAGTAACTCCCAATTCATCCCGCTTTTATATATTATTTTATATGGAAAAAGCCAGTAATGATGCTTTCTCCTTCTCTCTTGCTTTTGTAATACCATTGAAATTGTGATTGTTTGTTGTATTAGAAGAAGATCTTCTCCCATAAGCAGTGTTGCCATTTTTCAAGAACAGCGTGGAAAGATAGAATTACCAGACTGGGGTTCAGTATACGTGGAATCTGCAACAACACATACCATGCGTATGGAATCTTAGCTTAACTAGTCCATTTGTCCTTTACTGGTATTCAGACCAAACCACTAAAACATGGTAAATGGTATAAACCTCTATATCTATATCCTGTGACAGGTGCAGTATGTGCATGCATATTATAGACAGTTTCATCATAGTGTTTTCTTGTGGAGGTAAATTAATATATAAATGGAATAAAATGAAAAATGAGCAAGAATTGTGAAATAACCCCCAGCTGCTGCATGTTGAATTATCTCCTCCTTTAAAATATTTGTTTTGTCTCCCCCTTTAAAATATTTGTTTTGTATAAATGTTGAATTATCTCCCACTTTAAAACATCAGACCCAGATTATTTTACTTCATGCACATCTTCAGGGGTAAAATTTATCCAAAATCCATCAAGCGGTTTAGGAGGAGTTGCACGTACAAGCTTCCATGGACGGACGGACAGGAGGGAGATTCCAATATACCCTGTGTACCCCTATACATCTTTGTCCGAGAGAGTGTTAAATAAAAGTGGAACAAAAACTGAGGAAGAATGAATAAAGAGGCGAAATAAAAATAGGGGGAAATTGTTTTGTGCAAGTTTTCTGAGGAGTACATGTAAGGAATTAGATGTATTCACAAGATGTGCAGAAAGCAGGCACTTCCCACTAGAGACAGCTGTTGGCTGTATGGAACTGATATAGTTTGGTTTCAGTTTTGTAAAAATCTTTAGGTCAAACCTGTCACACAGTCAACCTTCATTAACTGTGCTGTGTGTGTGTGTGTGTGTGTGTGTGTGTGTGTGTAACTGTAAAGTTCACTATTCACTGTAACTGTAAAGTGAATGCTAAAGCTTTTTGTATTTGCAGTGCATTTTGAATTTTATAGTGCACACTTGTTTATGTAGTATTATAGATACATGTTCTAATAATATGTACATAAATACTATTTTTTTTGAAGCTGCACAGATGGCAGTACTGTGAGATTAACTGTACTGATTTGGATAATCAAAGTGAGAATTTATTTCAGTAGGATGTTTTGTTACGTGCATCTTTAATGCTCTTAACTTAGCTGACATATTTTACTAATTTAGCCAGTAGCAGTAGACTTCATCTTCATCATCATCTTCATCTACTTGTTCTGGGGTCGGGTTGCAGGGGCAGCAGCCTAAGCAATAAGATCCAGGCGTCCCTCTCCCCAGCCACTTCCTCCAGCTCTTTTGTGGGACGCTAATGTGTTCCCAGACCAGCCTAGAGACGTAGTCCCTCCAGCATGTTCTGGGTTGACCCCAAGGTCTCTTCCCGGTTGGACATCCCCGACTCCACACCAGGGAGGCGTTTGGGAGGCATTCTTATTAGATGCTCGAGCCACCTCAACTGGCTCATCTCAACGCAAAGGAGCAGCGGTTCTACTCTGAGCTCCTCCTGGATGACAGAACTTCTCACCCTATCTCTAAGGGAGAGCCCTTCCACCCTGCGAAAGAAGCTCATTTCAGCCGCTTGTATTTGCAATCTTGTTCTTTCGGCCACTACCCAAAGCTTGTGACCATAGGTGAGAGTAAAAAGCAGTGACAAGATCCTATGGCCACCAAACCAGAACCCCTCAACACCTTGGCTGTGCCTAGAAATCCTGTCCATAAAAATTATGAACAGAACCAGTGAGAAAGGTCAGCCTTGGCGGAGTCCAATCCCCACTGGAAACGAATTCGAAATGTTGTTACCAATGCGGACCAAGCTCTGGCTCCGGCAATACAGAGACCAAATGGCCCGTAGCAACGGGTCCGGTATACCATATTCCCGAAGCACACCCCACAAGATAGCCCGAGGAACACGGCCGAAAGCCTTCTCCAAGTCCACAAAGCACATGTGAACAGGTTGGGCAAACTCCCATGCCCCCTCCAGGATCCTGTAGAGTCTGTAGAGCTGGTCAAGAGTGCTGAGTGTATATATATATATATATACTTCTCATGAATTTCATGAGAAGTAAGTTTAAACTTTTTTTATTAGACAAAAGTGGTGGTGTATAATCTTCACTGCACACTATGAATGTACAGTCACACTGTATAGTGTGAGTCCTTTACAGATTTTAGCTTTTGTATTTTTATTATTTTTACCTTAATTTTTAGGAAGTCTGGTAGGCCCACATTTGTATTTGGTTTTATTATTCAAGATTCTGCAAAATAATTAGTCTGCATTTATGCCAAATGAGCCTTTGATACACCAGCCGCATCTACTGAGTGCCTTTAACATTTCTGTGTTAGTGTGTCACCATCATCATTAGTTTAGCCTAGACTTCGTTTAGGATCATGCACAGTCAATTAAAAGAATTTACATCCAAAGAGATCTTATGATTGTTGTTGTTGTAAACAAACAAACAAACAAACAAACAATAATAATAATAATAATAATAACAATAAGAATACCTTTACATTTAATACCATTTTATATTTTGTATGCTAATACTGAGTGTGCAGCTACACTACCTCTCAGAGTTATTTCTGACTGATTTGAAAGTCACAGCTGCAACAGCTGGAAATTTTTCAGAAAAGCAGATCATGTGAAAGAAGATGGTTTGGCAGCATAGTGGCTAGCATGTTTGCCTCACAGCACGAAGGTTCTGGGTTCATGTCCCGGGCATGGGTATTTCTGTGTGTAGTTTGCATGTTCTCCCCATGCCTGCGTGGGTTTCCTCCAGGTTTCCTCCCACAATCCAAACACATACACATTAGGCCAATTGCCTTTTCCAAGTTGCCCTTAAGTGTGAGTGTTTTTTTGTGTTGGCTCTACGATGATCTGTTGAACTGTTTAGGGTGTACCCTGCCTTCGCCCAGTGTCCACTGAGATAAGTTCAACCTCCCTGCCTTTTTAATGTAGTTATAAACATAATAATGGAAAATGTCAACAAAATAATTCAGTCTTTTTTATTTAAGAATAAAAATGCTTCCTCTACTGCAGTAACATAATTTAAGTAAACATGTTAAGCCAGTCATGCAGAATATATCTCCAGAAGACAGGGATAGCAGCATTTATGTTCAGGAATCACTGTAATATTATTTATACGCATGTAAGTAGAACATGTAGTGTTCAGTGGATGTTATGATGATGTGGAATGAGTAGGATTTCATCACAAATGCTTTATTTAACAGATTCAAATCACCAGTCAGAATCATTAGTAGTCAAGCCAGAGGAAGTGGAGGAATCACATACAATTAGGCCACAAGAGACAGATATCAGTATAAATTAAGCACTATTAATAATAATTATAAATAATAGATTAATACTTAACTTATGGTTATAGTATATATAAAACAGTTACTCCCCAAACATGAGGTGGATATGCCCGGTGCTTGATGTCAAACTTAGCCATGGAGGCAAGCTGGCAAAAAATAATCAGTGCCATCCAGCCCTCGCTCCATGGTTGTTTTTGTCACCAAAACAGTCTTCTTTCTGTCAAGCTCAAAATGCTCTTCACCAGTCAGAGATTTTACTACTGAAAATAGTTTCTAATGAACTTTTCCAATCTTTCTAGCACAGGGTGACAAAAAAACAGGATGTTTTTTGTAGTTTGGATGAAGTGTTGAAGAGTTGGCTGACAACCTCATACATGAATTTCATGATTTCATTTCGGCTGAGATGGGTGCCAGCCTCCTCGCGACCCTAATTAGGATTAAGCAGCTAAGAAAATAAGACAATTAATGAATGGATGAATATAT
>JAOUQZ010043651.1:0-12715 GCA_028564935.1 Neosilurus hyrtlii | reverse complement strand
TAACATTAAGAAACGAGAACAATTACAAATTAATCCTGGATCTGGTGAGTGGGGTTTCTTTACTCTGGGAAAAAAAAAGAGAGAGAGAGAGAGATTTAAAAATATTTAAAGTTTGATACTGTAAGTTTATTTGATATTCTGAAAGAATATTTATGTTTTTTACAGCTTACACTGAATCGCTGAATTGATTTTGTGGAATTTCCACAAAAGTAAACAGCAGCCCCTGCTTTAATCCCACAATTGTTGTTACAATTTTAAGAATGTGTTCATTAGCATCAGATGCAGGCTATACTAAAAATGTATTTAATTATAGTGATATTCTAAAACATTTATCCTACGGATGCCATGCTGCATACGCCAGGCTTATGCTGCAACTAAATAAAAGTGTTGTTTCATTTCATATCATTTTTGATCATTCATCTTTTCTAAGCACTGTTCAAAATAACTGTAAATCGTGTATTTAAAAAAACTGTTTGTAATAATAATTGAGTAATGTCAGAAGTTCATAAATGTCTCAAATTGCCAAGGCCAAGACCACTTAATCTCCTGTTAGTCATTATGACTCATTACAGCTGGTAGCTAGCTTCTCTGTGCCAACATTAAAATGGTTGGCCTAGAATCACTCCATAGACTGACCAACACAGTGCAATGGAGAAGTCCAAGGAGCTCAAGTCAGATCATAGAAAGAGGATTGTGGGTTTACACAGTTCAAAAATGTCTCTTAGATCCTATTCTAAACAACCGCAGACTTCAAGATAATCACTTCAACAACTGCATGCAAGTACAAGTTACTGGCTGAGAGGTAATTAGTTTGGCCAGGAACAACCCAGGAACCACCAAAGCACAGTCCTGCCATGAACTGAAAGCTGCTGGAATACCAGTGGCACTGTACACAGTAAGCAAGTTTTACACTGCCATGAACTAAGAGGCTGCTATCCAAGAAAAAAAAGCCTCTGCTTGAAAATCAACACTTCAAGTTCAAGTGAAGTTTTTAAGCTGGCTACATGGACAAAGGAAAAGCTTTCTGGTAAAAATATTTATGGTCAGAGGAGATAAAGATTGAGCAATTTGGCAAGACCAGAAGGAAAGACGAGCAATGTGCCAACTATTCAGCAAGTTGTAGGTAGCATCATGCTCAGGAGCTGTTCTGCAGACATTGGAACTGGTGCTTTTCAGAAATTAGATGGAATAATGAAGCAGAAGGACTACCTCAGAATTTTTCAGCATCACGTCACACTATAAGAAACTTGCACACAATTTGGTGTTCCAACAGGGCCATGACCAAATATACACCGAAGCTGGTTATGGGATGGATAAAGCAGACTAACACATTCAGCACCTATTAAAAATATGTTGACTGTGATTAATGCCTACCTGTTACGATAACCAACCGGAGACAAGAAGGATAAACTTTACACAAGTTTACTGTGACCCAATGACTATGGCTCGGAGAGCCACACTCACACAAAAACTAACAACACTGAAGCGGAAAAGAAGCCTGCCACGAGGGGCGAACACAAACCGACAAACACAAACTGATAAGGAAAGGAAACCTGCCACGAGGGGCGAACATAAACCGACAAACACAAAACTTACTGAGACAACGGGGAGAAAGATAGCGAGGAAGTTGATGTGAGTCCAAAGCGCTAGCTGGAGTGGCGGTGAAAAGACGTTTACTACCAACAAGGCTAGACACTGACGTGTGTCTAGAGGGGGCTTTAATGGAGGAGGTGATGAGTTCCGGAAATGAGGTGCAGGTGATGATTAGAATTCAGGGGAGTGTGCTTGCGGTGTGTGAAAGTCGGGGAGAGAGTTGGCTACGGACGTAACACTACCAAACACTAAATATAGTCAAGGTGAAACTTGCTAAGGGATGTTGAACAAAACTTTGTGCACCAAATTCTTGTTTGTAAGGGTTGTACAATCATTATGGCAAAAAAAAAAAAAAAGTGAAAAAAATTGCCATAACATTCATCTTCGCCATGGCAAATTCTGAACACAGCTGATGAATTGAATTAAAAATGTAATTATATTAAGTTGTAATAAATTATTACTGTTACTGTTTTATAAAAATTATACATTTCAATTTCAAATATAAACAATTTATTACTTAATTTATTACTTATCACACACACACACACACACACACACACACACACACACACACACACACACACTTAAATGTTTTTTGTTTGTTTTTTGTTTTTTGGAATTTTCTTGTGTACATGATTTGCATCACCAAACAGGACAAATATATATGTGTAAATCTAGAGTACATCAACAATTTCAATTGACCTCCTTTCATTGGGATGAGCACATCTGAATAGGAGATGGGGTAAGAACCGCAAGTGGCACTTGATTGCCTGTAGAGAGTGCTGTGTTTTTGATTACTGTTCTTTGTGTGATGATAATATTCCCAAATCAAGCTAAAAGTGAGTGACACTGCAGTAGGCATCAGTAGGCTGGGGTTTGGATTTAGACAAGACTGACAGCAGAGCAGAGATTTTTGTTCATAGCTTTGGGGCTCAGCTGTGTGTTTTCTTGCACTGAATCCACAGTGCTAGGAAAGGGGGGCGGGGGGTATATGGGTCACTCACTCGGCTTTCTCGCACGCCCATTCACCCCACCAAACCACCAAACCACCACCACCCCGGTAAAGAGGCTGAGGAAAGTTTAAATTGCCAATAAACAAATTAAAATAAATGCAGTACCTCAATCAGGAAAAATAATGAGAGAAAATAATGGATTACTTACTTTGTCACTTACACATAGATTGATTTGTAAAAAAAAAACAGCCTCATTTAATTTTTAAAGAACGTAAATATATTTAGATGAGTATGTCCTCCATCCTTCCTGAATGTAGATTAATGCTCATTTAATTTACAATATGGTTGAAGCTCTCTACAGAGATTTTCCAGTTTCATGTGTTAACATATTTATATTATGACAGTCTATTAAGAGCAAACTTCATATTTATTGGAAATCAGATTTAATTACATAACCTCTCCCATATCCCTCCTCTGTGGAGTGCAATGCTTTTGAATTTGCAAAGGAAATCCGCTAAAGCGGTGGAGTATCTCATTAAACTCACCATGTAAAACATCCTGATAAGAGCAAACACAAATACACGTGTTTGTACTGAGAGGCTGGAGAGAGAAGACACCCCACAAGTTCTATCTGGTGCTCTCACCGTTAAATGCTCTATTACCATAACAAATATTCCATATTGCTTTGCAAAGCAGAAATGTCAAGTCATTATCAGAGTCTTTCCAGATGCTCCAATACCCCTATAAAGCAAAGCCACTCTTCACCACTGTCCACACACACCAACTGAATAGACTATAGCAGTCAAATTGGCTAATAATAATAATACAAACTCAATTATAGTGTACATAATTCCATAAACTCCACAGACCCAGATTTAAAAACTGTTTTCGAACAGAACCAAACTTGACAGAAAATATACAGCCACCAGATAACCTACAAATGTTTAAGGGTAGGCCAAAGAATTTCTACTGACCCCAACACTTCCTCTCACAATTTCTCCACTATTACAGAATGAAAAGTCTAACAAATGTTCTCAAAATTATATTTGAGAACCTGTTTTATATAAATAATATATAAAATGGAACTAAAGACATCTGTGCTAGCGAGGACATGATCAATCACCCTCTGCAGGTTGAGAAGAGTCAGGTAAAGCCAGCAGGTAAGTGACTGAATGCACCTTGGTTAATTACTAGCTCTATTTATGTGCATTTGAGTGCATTTGTATGCTTTGAGTGTGTTTCAGATTGAGACCTGGGAGCAGTTTCTCTCTCACTCTCGCTCTCTGTGTGTGGGTGGGAGTGTGCATGCTTTGGTGCACATCAAGTTTACATGGGGAATTAAAAAGAGCTCTGAAATGATTAAACCATATTTTGAATACATATTTTTTATATTTTTGATAAGTCTCTCCTGTCCTGAACTGGGAATCAGTTACATCATTTTCAGTATCAATGCTCCAAGATCACTCTCTTCTGTTCAGGATGTACGCCTTCGGCCCGGGGTTGGCTCTCAGATATCTCAGCCAACCCTAGTAGGAATAAGCGGAGCAGTGTACTTTATTTGCTGAACCGCTTATTCCTACTAGGGTTGGCTGAGATACTTCATTGTATATAAAAGAAACAGATTAAACTTTGTTTTCTGTGGATCACAAAGTAAAGAGGTGCGTTGTGCAGGTGTGGAATTGTATCAATGTCACTCACTAGTGTTGATCTTGGGCTATTTAACTGCTTTCCCAAACACTGATAAATAAACACAGCATGATGAGAGTAAATCTTTAATTTGAAATGTGAGATACTGTGAGAGTTGGAGCAGGTGATCAGAGTAATTACATTTTTCATTTTATTTAATTTCAACAAGATGTTTTTTTTTTTTTTTTTAATTCAGCAGCTCTTGTAACAGAGAGACCTGGTGAACAAGGTTCTAACATTACTTGCAGTTGTTAAAAGGCTTCAACAAATCTGAGACAATAATAGTTTTTGGTATGCTATTAGAGCTGTTCTACATACAGTACCCAGTGCCCCCAACCAAAAACAAAAACAAAAAAGTTGTGCATACTAGTATTTTGTTGGACCGGCTTGAGGCGTGATTTCAGTGCATAATTGCCGTGGCATTGTTTCTTCAGTTGGTCAGGTTGAAGCTCAGCAACATTATGTATCAATAAAATGAAGTCAGCTGACCTGAATGTACTGATTGAGCAGGTTATCACATCAGTAGACTTTTTTCTTCACTGATGGTATGGATACACAATTTCCTCCGTGATCAATAAAGTATTCTGATTCTGAATCTGATACAAATAGTTTGAATTGTCACCACAGGGTCCTGACCTCAACTCTATTGAAAGTCTTTGGGATAAACGTTGATTATGATTATGTACTGTAATCAAGGCTAAAGGAGGTCAATAAAATATTAGAGTGAAAAACGTGTTTTGGCTGGGCAGTGTAGTTTCGTGTGCTAAAATTGAATTATTTTCAGTGCTTGTTACGGTTCCACAAAACATTTCTACAAATTTCACTCTTCATTGTAAATGTGAGAGTGCAAATAAATATAAATTAAATATATATATATATATATATATATATATATATATATATATATATATATATATGTATCCACTGCAGAGGCACCTATGGCAACTAACATCCCATAATGATCACACCACAGGAGTTGCCAATCATCCAACACTCAACCCCTCACATCGAGTATCAAACTACTTGAGAAGTAAGTGAAAATGTGTGTGTGTGTGTGTATGTGTGTTTGAGAGAGAAAGAGAGAGAGAAAGAGAGAGAGAGAGAGATTGTAATTCGCATCTAAAAAAATTCTGATGCACGGCCAACGCCATTATACACTCAATTTACATACAATAAATCCAGATGCCTGTCAGATTCGATGAAAATCTCAGGTGCAAAAGGCTTTCTATTGGTCAGCTCACGTCCCAATGAAGCAAATTCTTTCATTCGCAAACTTCCAATTTTCCATCCTCCACACATTCACAGCACACCATCATGACACAAAGAGAGAGAGCGCGACAGAAAGGGAAAAAATAATAATAAACCAGAAGGACAACTACAAATGTGTAACAAAATGCCAGAGAAAGGTATATTTAACTCACAGCAATATTAATCACAGGAAAATATAAAAAACTCCTGTCAGGTATTAGAGCTTCCTAGCAAAGAGAGCTTCATGTTGCTCATCAGTAAATGCACATCCTGTGTCAATAAATACACATGTGGAGACCTTGGCATTATAAGCTTCTATCTGACAAGATATTGAGGTTTTGACCTTCAGTGTGCAATTAAATATTTTAAATACCTTTTAAACTTAATTAGCATGACATATGCAAGGGCATGTAAAGAACATACTGCAAATGACAGTAATATTCCACACTCACTCATTTGCTGAACTGCTTAATCCTACTAAATTCATGGGGATGGTGGGGTCTATCTCAGTCAGCATTGGGCGAAGGTGGGGTACACCCTAATCAGCTCACCAGACCATCACATGACAACAGACACACAACCATTCACACTCACATCCACATATAGGGAAAATTTGAAACAGCCAATTAGCCTAATGTGCATGTCTTTGGACTGCGAAAGGAAACTGGAGTACCCAGAGGAAACCCATGCAAGCATGGGAAAACATGCAAACGTCACACAGAAATGCTTATGCCTGGGACTCGAAGCCAGGACCTTCTTGCTTTGAGGCAGACGTGCTAACCTTGACACCACCGCTCTCCCCAGTAATATTCAGTTCAATATTATTTAGATATGGATAGTTTATAGGAATAAAGCTGTAAAGATGCTTCATAGGAATCTTCATGTGTACTTCTGTAGAACCATAATGACCAACGAGTAATCATATCACTGCTCATCTTACAAGCGTTCAAAAGTAAAGGTTTTAGCCCAGATACACAATAACATATAAATAGACATTTATGGGGTTTTTTTTTTCCCAAGGTTGACATTTTGTGCATCACTGAACAAACGTATGCCACAAAGTGTGCAGAAGAGAGTTAAAATGAAACAAATTGAAAAGCAACCAGGAAGGATGCTGTGAAATAAAAAAAATCAGACAGAAAAAAATCTTCAATGTGTTGACTGGTGCACCTTCATTCTTTATTCAGTGTGCACTAAACCACTTGTCTCAGTGTATGTTCTGAAAGCTTGGCAAGAGATCAGAAAAAAGAATCCAGTATGAGAGATGCAAACAAATTTTCAGGAAAGGTAGCATGGACTGCATGGTAACAGACAGGCTCTCTAAATAAAAAAGTCAACCTCAACAGAAAAAAATAAGAAAAAATGCTAAAAGAGCACATACTGGAACAGCATGCTGTGGCTACTCAGTGCAGTACAGACTGTATATACTATATACTGTGTGATCATGTGAAGCTTTTGGTTTATTTAAAAAGAAACATCAGCTTTCTCTGTGCTTTTGTATAAGATAACAGATGTTGCTGCTCTTTTAATGGTGATTAAATCACACCTTAATGAACTCAATTTAGAGTGCACAAGGTACCTGGGGTGGTTGCAGGTGTGACAATAAAGTGGTCAAAGGAATGCTAATCCTTTAGCAACCTACGCACATTTCACACCCACATAACAGGAAGAAAACAGCATTTCTACCTAAAGAAAACTATAATAACACTACTGTAACTCTAAGCAAACAAATGAGCAAGAAACAGAAACACACCAAGGGTGACTGCCTGCAAAACTGTAACTATAGCTTGTGCTATTTCAAAATACCCACACAACAGACATGTCCTTATTAAAGCTAAGACACTACAGATTACAGCAGTATACAAGTCTAATCATTATACATCCGAAACTTACTAAGCCAGCAGCCAAAGGTGAGAAAAAAGTTCACTTTATAGAACCACAGCTATAAATTATAATACAGTTTATCTTTGTGGTTTTATTTGGGTTTATTTTTTACAAACATCTCAACCTGATGACACAAAAATTGAACCACTCCATAAAGTCTTCTCCAGCACATCCCAAACACTTCCAGTAGAGTTAAGGTCACGACTCTGTGGTGCCAGTTCATGTATGAAAAGTCCCAATTTTATATCCGTGCCAACAGGGAAGAAAAAAGATGTGATAACATGGTCATTCAGTCGTATCCAATTCCCACTTGTCAAGTATCGCCTTCCCTATAACATGACCACCACCATCCAGGGAGGGGCGTAAATATGATCCCTCTCCGCAACATGCAATGCTGCCACCTGTCTCCTGCTGAGATTAGTATCATATTTTAAGCAGCAATTAAAATATCAAAATTAAGCAATACACCTTATAGTCGCTGAAACGTACTCAATTGATTTTGGAAATGTTGAGCAGGGGATTAAGAGTAAGGCCTGGGGTATAAGAAGTAAAGACTGCAAGGGGAGAATGATGCAGTTTGTGGTATGATTACAGCAACTCCTTCTGGAGGAAAGAAGGGTTCAAGGAACATATTCAAAGGAGACATTGACTAAAATTGCAGGCACAGATTTGGCGTTTGTATGTAAAAAAAAAAAAAAAAAAAAAACTAAACACATGTATATAAATGAGTGAAAAAGGTAGATAAGTGCATGTAGCCACTTTTCTGGTTATACATTTTCAAAATGAGTTACTTTAATTATTTTTGTTCAGAAGATTACATCACTGATTATATTTTATTTGTGTTTAAAATAGTCCTGCATTTTTATGCTATGCAAACATCTAATACCGAATAATGGAATGCTGTGGAAATGTACACTTCATTATCCGAAAGGCAAATAACTATAAATAGGTCCATGTACTAGAATTCTAAATCATACTGCAATTTAAACAAAATAATGTTTGGAAATTTGTTGAGGAGTATTAAGTGACTGGACTTCTTTGGATTTTAATCAAGACCCTTGCTATAAGTATTGTGTGTGTGTGTGTGTGTGTGTGTGTGTGTGTGTGTGTAGCAGGAGTTGGCATTGTGTTCACTGTGTTCCTCCAGATAAATGGATTACTCTAGGTCTCTTTGCCAGCATTTTAATGGTCAGGAGGCTTTAACAGGGCCTCTGCACTCCTACACAAGTCCAGAAAGCTTGTTGTTTCATCAGCATAGTGCTCTTTGAGGGCATTCAAATGGCATTGAATATTTATAGTTTTTCTTTGACAAAAAAGCAAATGAGGCAAAGGCAATATCACAGATATGTTTGCAAAATAATGATTGTTGCAAGTTTGAGGCCAACGATGTCGATAAGTGCACACAGATTTGTGAAGACCTTCCTATGTCCAGCAAAAATTCATTCATTTATTTATTCTGCCAATCCACGTAATCCTACTATGGTCATAGGAATGCTAGAGCCTATCTCTGCCAAATCTGGGCAAAGGCGGGGTCCACCCTTGACTTTGCAATGGATTGGTGAGCAGTTAACACACAGTTATTCACACTCTTACTCACACCTAGGGGCTAATTTGGTACATCATATTAACCTAACATGCATGTCTTTCAACTGTGGGAGACAACCAGGATACCCAGAGGAAATCCACACAAGAACAGGGAAAAAATTAAAACTTAATAGAGAAACGCCCTCACCAAGCCGAGGACTCAAACACAGGACCTTCTGGTGGACATACTAACCACCTCTCCTGCGTGCCAGCCTCCACCAAAAATGAGACTCAAATACTAATCACGATCATTTAAATGCCTAACCGAGACAGCTGGGCTTGTCCAAAAAAAGGGCAATATACAAAGCTGTAGACAGGATTTTTTTTTACACTAAGAAGAGACAGTACAGTGTTCAGAAGTTACTCTTGCAAGATGAAAGCTATTAGGAGTGCAAGAGATCAGAACATCACCTCACATAATAGAAGCAACATCAGACAAGCTAACAGTGCACATCTGACGAGCAGTACTGATCATTACAACCTGTCGAGACAATAATTTAACATGCATGAAATGGATCTTGAGGCAGAAATTGGTGGGTTATATAATGAGGCCAATCCAAAACTCATTACAATCGTCATAACAGGGTCAAATAACAGGCAGGTAATATAAAACAAGGAATATCCCTAATCATAAACGAGAACACAGGCTATGGATAAAACCATGCAATACCATACAGATAACAGAAAATAGGAAACACATAACTATAAAGAGTAATGCTGTAAGGCATGACGGCAAGTATGATGACATCGACAAATCGCATCGCAGTGAAAAGACGAGACTAGTATGCACATGGACCATCAAAGATATTCAACTGACTCAAAATAAACCAAGGACCTTTCAGTAGTTAACAGAATATTTAATACAAATGCCCAAAAAACCTAAACCCTTCAAGAGAAAAAGAACGAAAAAAAGTTTTTGTGGTGTTCTGATAAAAGTAAAGTTAACCTCTTTGGTCAGCAAAAACATGATAAGCACAGACCAAATACAGCCCAACCATTTCAACCATCAAGCATGAAGCATGGTGGTGGGAGCATCGTTCCTCATGGTTGCTTTTCAGCAAGAGGGGCTAGAAATCTTGCCATCAATGGCAACATGGATACAGCCAAATACAAGCAAGGTCTTGAAGATAATCTGCTCCAGTCAGCCAGAAATTTGTGTTTAGGGCAGTGATCACCAACTCTAACTGAAGGTTTTATCACCAACCAAGATCTAACACCTGTTTTTGTTGATCAAGGAATTTTAAGTCAATGATTAGATGGTCAGGAGGACATGATTAAGATTGAAGCCTCAAAGTCTTAAAGGAGGAAGATCTCCAGGAACAGGGTCAGTGACTACTGGTCTAGGGCTGCAATTCAACAGGACAATAAGCTATAGCACAAGGTAAAAACTACAAAGCAGTACACTGGAGGGAAAAAATGAAGGTTGTGTGGTATTGTATTTGGCACTAAGATTGTTAGAAAGCATGATATGAATGAAATGATAATGAAAGCTGTAAGTGATTTTTAACAGACAAACTTAATTAATATAAATGTTCCTGGCCGTTAAGTTTGGTTTATGTAAAAAAAAAAAAAAAGGATCTTCTTAAACTTTAAGTGACACATCTAAAGTAGAAATCCTCTCACTGAAATGAAGTATTATAACTCAGTGTGGAGCATTAGAGTGAGCTCTCAGTATAACCACAGTCATAGATTACTAACTTCATCGTGTTAGCTGAGGTAACTATGCAGGCCTATTATTGCCTCACACTGACTAATTACGCCCTTTACACATTCTGAATGAAGGAAATGACTCACTCACAACGCAGAATAATTGCACCAATTATAGTGGAGTTGATCATGCATTATACTACCTTTTTGTAAGCATGTAAAGTGTACGAGAAAGAGAAATGAGAGAAAGGACATGATTCTAGTTCACAAAAAAACATGTATTTCCAGTTTCATCAAAGTTAATGTCATCTCCGTTATCCATGTACTCTATATCAGTGAGTTATCTATTCGTTTTTCACTTGGATCATTTACAGCCGCAATAAGAACAGATGGCCAGAATTAGAAAACTGAGTTGAAATCTTTGAGTTTTGTGTCTGTTTCAAGTAAAGATTTATTTAGATTCATTTTCTGGGCAGAATACCCCTGAATTTAGTGTTAATAATGCACACTGATATCATACACACTGATTATCATACAACCTAACAATCACTGAGATGTAAAATCAATATTCCTGTATCAAAAGCATATGGAGATTTTTTTTTTTCTAATTTTAAACAAGAGGGACTATCCAGCTTGTTCTAAACACTCATTTTAAAAACCTGCATCTCTGCGAACTTTGTTCATGAACAGGGATTTCTGGAAGTGTTCCTGAGCCCATGCAGTGACAGAATTATGCCTGCTTATAATGCAGTGCCACCTGAGGGGCAGAAGATCGCAGGCATCCAGTACTGGTTTTTAGCATTCTGCACCAAATCCAAAAGTTTTATCCAAATCTATGAACTGGTTTGGAATTATGTACTTAATATGAGAAAGTTTTCGTAATTTTACACTGAGAAAAATTATTCTGAAATTTCCCCACAATTTGAAGATGCAGTATTTTGCAAATTGGTGAACCTCTGCACAAATATTCTTTTTATTCACAGTCATGTTACTGATCTGTTGCCAGTTAACCAGTTTTTTTTTTTAGTACCACTGACTTTTCCAGCCTTTTAAAGATAATCAAATTATTATTTGCACACATGAAGCTTAATTCAATAGCTTTCATTTCTTCAAAGAAAGTGATGTAACAGTTATCAAAATTTCTGACAATTACATTATTATGCTCGAAAAAATTTGAAGGCCACAACATTAACCTTAAAGAACTCAATGTCTGGTTTCAGCAGGATGGAATACATGGTGCACACACAGCCAACTCAAGTATCTAAGAAAAAGTTTCTGGATCAGGTATTCATGTTGCGTAGCAGTTGGGTGGCCAGCCCATTCACCCGACTTCACTCCTTGTGATTTTGCTCTGTTAGGCTACCTTAAATCACAAGTGGTGCTCATCAACCCCAAACTCCTGAAGCCCTTAAGGTTTCTATTCAGCAGGAGACAGCCACAGTTCCCCAGACATGACTCATCGAGCCATGGTGGCTTTCAGAAATCACCTCCAAGAATGTATAAACAATGACGGCCACCATTTCGAGGATGTCATCTTTAAAACATGATGAATAAAAAAATGATTAAATGATGTTTGGATGGTGTAAAATGTTAAGCAAATGCATTGTTCCCTAGAAAAATATTAAATGCCAGATGTTTCACATTTTGCAACATAATTTGTCTACTGTGCATGATTTGCATGTAACAAAGCAGAAAGATGTTCTTGTCTCCTCCCTGCCAAGGTGGATGTGTTTTTATAATACATCTGTGTACATTTCAGTGCATGTAAATGTACTTGTGCCAATTAAAAACGAAGTATCCGTTTGAAATTTGTCTCATGTACCATGGAATGCAGGTAAGCACATTCACAATCATTCCTGAATTTTGCTAAATGCCCATATATATTTCTCCTACTTCTTTTCTCTCATGTCTCTCGATGTCTCCACCCTTTTCCCTCTGACCATCTCTCTCTAGCAGTGAACTACTTGATAAAAGCTGCCTGGATTATGACAAATCGTTTCACACACCACTTATTACAGAAGCTCTGTTAATACAAAATGATCCCTCTCCTTTGCCACCACATTTCTCTCCCATTTTCTTTCCCTTTCTCTCTCTCTCTCTCCCTGTCGCACACACTTCCA
>JAOUQZ010043650.1:0-12718 GCA_028564935.1 Neosilurus hyrtlii | reverse complement strand
GAGCCTCTGCTTAGTGGCCGCACTGAGGGGTGGAAGAACATGATCGATGTATGACACACACACACACACACACACACACACACACACACACACACACACACACACACACACTCTGTCCAGTTTAATGTGCAGTTAAAAACATTTGAAATAATTTACTACGAACTAGGGTTGTCCAGGCGGACGGACAGACGGACACGGGACAGCCATTGAAGACATGCTCCATGCCTGTGGGGTTCCGCTAACAATTCACATTTCTTGTAAATGATTACAATGTTCTTCAAGCCCTTATATCATTAGCATGGATGCTAATTAACCATGGACGGTGTATTCACTAATGGTATTTTAGACCGTAACGAATAGGATTTAGCCCTGTGATGGACTGGCGAGCTGTCCAGGGTGTACTCTGAGTCGGCTGAGATAGGCGCCAGCCTTCCCGCAACCCTAATTAGGATTAATCGCTTCAGAAAATGAATGAATGAATAGGATTTACTCTCCGAGTGTGTGTGCTAACTTGAATATAATCTCTGTAATATAGAATTAGGTTCGTATTATATTATTGTTACAGTAATATATGAATGTATGTAGAATCATTTTCTTTAGAAGCGTATCTTTAGAACATACAGTAAGGATACAACCCTCCGTAGGCCTCCGTATTTCCGCTTTATTGTCTGCGCGTTAGTGCGTTCTGCGTACAGTGCGATTCATTGAGCTCCGCATCGTCCATTATTCACCAGAAACGTCTCCCATTCACCAAATAAACATTTCCCATGCATGAGCATTTGTTGCCATGGTTAGCCTTCTTACTGTGTGTGTGTGTGTGTGTGTGTGTGTGTGTGTGTTTGGGGGCCAACCACACTTTTTTTTAAAGTCAATATTAGGGTCCAGAATTTACAGCGCAAAGAAAAAAAGGAAGGGGAACTTTTTTGAAAAAGTTACTCAGAAACTGCGATTAGGTTCTATGTTGGCTCATCGATTTAGGTTCTACGGCCACATCCAGAATATTCTGGGCTCTCTGGTCTCCCAAAAAATTCCATTAGCAGGATCGGCGAGTCCCCTGCATGTGAATGTGCATGTAAAAAGTTGTGTGTGTCCTGTGATGGACTGGTATACTATTCACAGTGCATTCCTACCGAACACCTAGTGTTCCATTAACAGGTACCCGACCCACTCCTCCCCTTAAATACAGTGTTTGGAAGAAAGTCCGCCCACTTCTGCATACCATTATCTCATATATGGCCACGATTGGTTAGTGTCACTGTGATTGACAGGAGCCAGACGGGGGATATGTCATCCCTCCCACCCTGCAAGCACTGAGAGGTCTTGTACGTTTTTCGTCTGACTCCGGAGCCTTAATAGCGCGCAGTAGTGGTTCGAGTGCTAAAAAATTACCGCGTGCACGATTTAACTTAGCGACGCAGTTAAGTCTCGATGGATGAAACCCGAAATCTGTTCTGTTGCAATTTTTGTGGAAGAAAGAAAGAAAATAAGGATGTGCTTCTTTCTGATCTAGAGAGTGTTCTGGTTGTGGGTTTTGTTTTCTTACCTGTCAGTTTGTCCGGGAACAACATCCTTACTACACCGATTTGCACCATACGTGGTGGGAACACTACCCTACCTGAGTCACTGTGGTTTCTATTGTCAGAGTCAAAGGTGAAGGTCAAAGCTCACAAACTTCTGGAGATAGAACACTTATAATTTCAAAACATGTGTCGATAGATATGCCGTTACTATGGAACGCTAATAGGAAACCATATATGGACTTCCAGGTGAGACAGTTACCTTTTGTTCTTAAATGATGATAATAAGTCCCCAACAGTGACAGCTCGGTGACACCCCGACCTTCGTAACACTGAGGCTTGAACAGCCATCCCTGTACATCCGTGTACCGTGGGACATATCGTAAAATGAGCACATGGGTAATTTAAACCAATACCGTGATAAGGCCTTTGCTGCGTTAGCCCTGCGGTATGATGGTGGTATCTTTCACTGTATGAATGTTTACTCCGTTTTGTTTATTTTTTGTAACTGTGCTTCAGTGTTCTTTTCCATTCAGCTGGATCACTCTCCTTTTTAGGTGAACGTTCTCGCTCTCTCCATCTGCACACGTGAAGCCTACCGGTCCATGAGGGAGAGAAATGTGGATGATGGGCACATCATCAACATCAACAGGTTTGATCCTGATATCAGCCCTCAGCTTTTTTATCTAGTGTTAAAAAGCTTTACGAAGTAAAGCGCAACACGTGATAGATTTTATTCGTTCATAGTTAGATTTAATGTAGAACATCTTTGAAGCAACTTCCTATGATTGTATACGTTAAAGCAGCTATAAAGAGTTTATAAACGGTTTTATCACTACTTTCTCTTTATTCTCGCTTTCTCTCCCCCACTCTCTCTCTCTTTCTCTCACTTGCTTTTTTCTCTTTCTCTCTCTTCCTCTCTCTCTTTCTCCCTCTCTTGCTCTTTCTCTCTCTCTCTCTCTCTCTCCCTCTCTTGCTTTTTTCTCTCTCTTTCTCTCTCTTTCTTGCTCTCTATCTATCTCTCTTTCTCTCTGTTTCCTCTGTCTCGCGCACTCTTTTTCTTTCTCTCTCTCTCTCTTTCTCTCTATCTCTCTCTCTCTTTCTCTCTGTTGCCTCTCTCTCATGCACTCTTTTTCTCTCTTTCTCTCTCCCTCCCTCTCTTGCTTTTCTCTCTCTCTCCGTCTCTCTTTCTCTTTCTAGCTCACTCTCTTTCTATCTCTATCTCTCTCCCTTTCTCTATCTCTCTCTTTTTTTCCTTTCTCCTCTCTCTCACACACTCTTTCTCTCTTTCTTTCTTCATCTCTTTCTCTCTTTTCTCTCTATCGCTCTTACTCTCTATCTGTCTCTCTCTCTTGCTCGTTCTATTGCTCTCTCTCTTTCTCTCTATATCTCTCTCTCTTTCTCTATCTTCCTCTTTCTCTCTTTCTTCCGCTATCTCTCTTCCTTTCTCTCTCTATCTCTCCCTCTCTCTCTATATCTCTCTCTTTCTCTATCTTCCTCTTTCTCTCTATCTTCCTCTATCTCTCTTCCTTTCTCTCTCTATCTCTCTCTCTCTTTCTCTCTGTCTCCTCTCACGCACTCTTTCTCTCTCTTTTCTCTTTATCTCCACTCTCTTTCTTTCTCTTTCAAAACCCACCTTTTGTTATTTGCTAAGAGAAGCCATGATGATAAATGACAAACGTTTCCTATGAAATGGTCATTTTTAAAAACCCAGATAGAATATAAGGTGAATATGTTGCCGTGTTGTGTGCAGTATGTCAGGACACAGGGTACTACCGAGCGCCGACATGCATTTCTACTCCGCCACTAAATACGCCGTGACGGCACTTACTGAGGGACTCAGAAACGAGCTGAGGGAGGCCAAGACACACATCCGTGCCACGGTGACTCCTTACATGCACACACATTCACACACGGTGTATGTTTAACCGCTTCAGTGGGCTGGCTATGACATGTTTCAGCAACAGTTTGATATCTAACGCCTAAACAAGCTTTAAAAAGAGAAGAAAGGAATAATTAAAGGGTAATTCGTGTAACAGTAAAGCAGTTAAAGGGATGCAGGGTTTAACATGACTAATCACGACAAAGTTAATCAGTGTTAATCATTAATAAATTAGCAAGACTTTATTCGATATTAAAAGACACTCACACATACTGCATAAACTAGAAATGTATACTTGCCACAGAACACTATGTGTTTCCTTCACGTGGTCAGCAGCACACTCTAGAGTTTTAATGGACATTTTTGATGAATTGACCTCTGTGACCTTCAAAAATAGGTCACTTTAGGCTGGTAGGGCGAGCAGTTGGAACCGTTCAACATATATATGATATAAATCCATAAAGAACCAGCACTGCTAGTGGGTTAACAAGAAATATCCGCAATATTTACATATCTTACTCTTTACATGACCACCCGGATATTTCTTGCGACCCCTGTGACCTTGAATTTAGGTCTAGGTGACCCAGGTTAAATATTCTTGAAGACCTAGGTACTAAGTATAACTGGTATGAATTGGAAAACAATCCGAGAAAAACTTCACCCTTGAGAGTGTTAGCGGGCATTTTTGATGACCCGACCTTTGTGACCCTGAAAATGAGGTCAAAGGTGACCCAGTTTCGATAGGCCGGTCGGTGCATCCTAACTTCACCCTTGTGAATTGCGGATGCGGAATATTGTGGATACTTCTTGTTAACCCACTAGCGGTGCTGGTTCTTTATGGATTTATTTCATATATATGTTGAACGGTTCCATGCTGCTCGCCCTACCAGCCTAAAGTGACCTATTTTTGAAGGTCACAGAGGTCAATTCATCAAAAATGTCCGTTAAAACTCTAGAGTGTGCCGCTGACCACGTGGAGGAAACACCTAGTGCTCTGTGGCAAGTATACATTTCTAGTTTATGGAGTTAATAAGGTTAATAAGGTCGGTTGCGGCGGCGGATGCGGACAGCCCCTGAATATGGTAATCCCTTACGCTTCACGGAGACACTTTTATAAAATTGTTAGCATTATCTTTTAGCGAAGCGCCACACAGTTTTTAGCCAAGGGCCATGCATGCAGAGTACCATACTTAAGAGAAATCGATATAGCATCGATCTGATTTTTTATGTGGCAGACGTTGTGTCCGACTGCCCGTCCATACGTGGGAATTTCACTATATATAAAGGAAATACACTTTTTTTTAACAATGTAAACAGAATCCTAGGTGCCATATGCAGCAGAATAGAAAGGCTTTTTTTACCCAATCACATTGTGGACGCGCGTGACGTTTCTGGTGTGTAAAATGTGCTCACGGAAGTGAACCTATCCAGTAGACTGGTATCTCGCTACCCTGTGGTGATATCTCCATTTCCATTCAATAGCGTTACACTTTCGGACAATATCAAACCTTTGGGGAGGGGGCGGTTATAACGTGATGCTTACATGACATTATGTCATCGATGGCGTCATCTCAACGAATTCACCACCTGAGCTCCACTCTTATGCAGTGCCCAAATCTTTATATTATCATTTTGTATATATTTATATTTTATATTTATTGACATACTGCATATGGCTGAAAGTAAGTGCAGCTTCAAAAGTCAAGAAATTGTCACAAAAACAAGAAATTGTCACATGCTAATATTCTGTGTGAACGTTATTTAGATCTCCGAATGCACAGTTCTGTACGCGAGCTAATATTACGCTGTCTTATTCCGGACAGAGTATCTCTCCTGGCATAGTGGAGACAGAGTTCGCCTTCAGACACCACAACAACGATGCCGAGAAAGCTGCTTCTGTGTACGAAAGTATAAAGGTGAGCCTATCCCAAAGGTGTGTGTGTCAAGGAGTGTGTGTGGTCGTTATGGCTGCAAAAGTCCAGGAATTTCCAGAAGTGGAAAATTTCCATTGGAGATTAATGGGACTTAATAGGAATCATTGGGAATATATAGGAATTAACAGGGATAAAGTGGTAATTTACAACATTGCGGGTTGGTCTACATCATACAGTATAATCTTGGTTCGAACGCGCAGATGTAAATGCAAGTTTCCTCCCTGCACTGCGTTCCGTCTACTTTCGGTGGCTTCTCTTAGGGGTTTCCAAAGTTGATCATCCTTCATGTTGCTCCCTGTTCTGCATCCCTGTCGGTCGGCAATAAATAATTCACTCTCTCTCTCTCTCTCTTTCTCTCTCTCTCTCTCTCTCTCTATCTCTCACTCATTTGCTGAACCACTTAATCCGCCTACAAACAATTCAGAATTGTCCAAATTAGTATTAGTAAAATAGTATGAAAAATGTCATGCATGTCTGATTATGACAACATAGTCTGCTTATATATATATATATATATATATATATATGTCTATAATACCGTTTGTAAAACTCACTCTCTCGCTCATTTGCCAAACTGCCGACACCGGGCGAAAGCAGGATACACCCTGGACAGCTCACCAGACCATTGCAGGGCAACTATTCACACTTACATTGAAACCTAGGCTCAATCTGAAACAGCCATTTAGCCTAATGTACATGCCTTTGGACTGTGGGAGGAAACAGGAGTACCCTGAGGAAACCCACACAAGCACAGGACGAACATGCAAACTTCACACAGAAACACCTGAGCTTGGGAATCGAACCCAGGATGTTCTTGCTGTGTGGTGGACGTGCTGATGACTGTGCCACCGTGCCGCTCCAGTTTGCATAAGTTACCCCAAAACTTCCCATTAATTTCTGTTAGTTCCCATTATGTCGCACGGAAATTCCCATTTCCAACTTGTAATTTCGAGTTCCCATCATAATTTTCTGGATATTTACTGGAAATTTGCAACCCTAGTGACCTTATATTATACCGTGTTGCGTTGTGTTGTATTAAATCATATCATATCTTATATTAAAATCTCTTACTTGTGTAGTGTTTGCAAGCAGAAGACATAGCCAGCGCTGTCACCTATGTCCTCAGCGCACCTCCCCATGTCCAGGTGCGTGTTTTCACTCTACGCCTCCCACCACTACTTTGTATCTCTGTCTTTTACTTGAATCAGTAAGTTTCCTTCCTGTATATTTCTGTCTGTAGGTCGGAGACGTGCAGCTGCGGCCGGTGGAACAGGTGTCCTAGTGACAGAATCGAGGTGTGTCATGTCGAAGGAGAGCGGAGAGGACAGAACCAGCAACAAACAATGTCTCTCTGGCAACACCTGCTGGAGAAATAGTTTTAAAACACGGAAACGAAAGGGAATTTTGGCTTGTGTGAGGTTTGACGTTGGGGGGTGGGGAGGGGTGTGTGTTGTGGGGGGTGGGGGGGTGTTGTGTGTGTGTGGGGGGGGGGTTCATGTAGCGAATCTGAAGCTGTGGGAGAGCAGCTCTTGCTCTGTAAGGAAGGCAGAGATAGAGAGAAATAGAGAAGGAAGAAAGTGAGAGAGAGTTATGATTGGTTCTGTTCCAATGTTCCAATTTATACAAACACTGCTGCCTCAATGTTTTGGTTTTTTTCTGTTTTTTTTAAGTAGACGGAAACTGGGAAATGGAACAGGGACCACGTAGAGCCGAAAATGGTCCCCATTTATGACCACAGACCAGAATGACGTCGGTTGCACAGTTTTATTGTTGTTTGATTGTTTGTTTGTTTGTTTGTTTTAGGTCATATGACATCTGTTTGAAATTACACATAAACACTGTCGCTCAGTGTGCAGTGAAATAGCTATAGAAACTCTGTTGCAATTAGAATGTATTAATTAATCTTGTATAAAGGCATCCGTATTGTTTGAGAACATTGGCTACTATGAAGTGATTCGAAAGTGTAATTAACGCTAATTAACACTTAAAGAGTGACAGCAATCACATTCGCTCCATTACACCATCTTGAGATACTCATTCGGAGTTTGAAAAAACGCAAGGGTCATACTGTGTAGGCGTCTTCATATCTTTTGCCACGATTTTGTAGAATTTCTAGCATATAAGACTCAGTGATTGTCCCAAACTGTGAATTTTTGATTTTGATTCCAGTGTTATACAGAGTTTATGAGGTGGATAATAATAAGAAATTATTGAATAAGGCACGGTATGATATCAAGAATTATCCGGTCACTATCAACCCGGAGATCGCAAGTTCGAATCCGGGATCACACAATACTATGTTGCACGTGACAGTCATGCAATAAACGTTCAACTTATCCCATGGCAATGATGCAATACCAATCATTATTTCATGACTTTCCACCAATAAGAAACAATTAAATTTCTTAAAGTAATACTAATGTTGGTATTCGACTTCATTCCAAGACCATTAACACTAGGATAAGTTGAACAATTATGGGGCATGGTCGTCCATCTTCCAGTTATCCTAAATCCATCCTAGATGTCATAACATAGAAACCCTACACCCCGTGGCAGACACAACGCTGCAGCCCTGCAAATCCCTCAAGCCCGGGATTTGAAGTCTACAGCTCAGGGCTGCGGTGCTTCCAATATGGCGGAGCCGTCTTCTGAAAGCCGCAGCCAATCTATCTTCTATCTATGCTCCCCCTCTCCCACTCTTCCCAAAGAAACCTTGTGAGAAAATGGCTGCCTGCTCTCTAGACTAGACTTTCTAGATAATAGTGGTGTTTGATGAAAAAAAAAACCAACAACTTTAATTTCATATTTCATTTTTTGTGTCTAGGATGAAATGAAATTGGCGCTAGCTGTATAGCATTCTAACTAGCTAGCTAGCAACATAGTACCCAGATAATATTTTGAATGAATAATAAAACAATTATAGAATTCAGCTTTTGTCTGATATGGAAAATTATTCTGTCTCGGAGGGTCTCCGGGCTTGGAAGATAAACACCCCTCGACCGAATAAATCCCCATATCATACTTTACCTCATACAATTATTGCTTATTATCCACCTCTCAG
Source organism: Neosilurus hyrtlii (assembly GCA_028564935.1). Classification (NCBI taxonomy): domain Eukaryota; kingdom Metazoa; phylum Chordata; class Actinopteri; order Siluriformes; family Plotosidae; genus Neosilurus; species Neosilurus hyrtlii. Next base: position 4,324 of record JAOUQZ010043650.1, on the reverse strand, counting down.
ACTTGGGATAATGCTTGAATCAAAATGGCAGACAAAGACTCGTGGTTCGCCACAGTTATTGATTCCGAATTCATCTCTAATACAACTAACTGCCATTCCAAAGATACGAAGAAACCTATGCGCTGTGGCCTTTGTGTTTTTCAAGCTCATATTATTAACTTTGAAATAGGATCAAAAGATGATTTAATGAAGCATCCGTGATCATTGTCACGCCCTCACTATTGGTGGATTAAACCCCCTCTACCAAATAATTCTTCATGTCACATTTTGCCTCGTTCATTAACTGCTTATTATCCCGAAACAATGAGCCAATCAAATCGCACCATTCCTGTGTAATACTGTATACACTCATACTGTATATTCCTAAACTAAAAGCAAGTAACAACACTCTTTAGGTTGTTTATAGTAGGTTTTTTTTAATTAGATAAAGAAAATTAGGCCTTTTCCCCCCACTGGTAGCTATAATTCATTGACGTTAAATATGACGACCTAATACGCCAAATAAAAATAAAAACAATTTGCCTTACCACTCTGTATCTGCATTTATAAACACTGAGATGCCCCATAGGTTATGCCAGTTATAACCACCAGTACACTGCTGTAGTATCAGACATTACGGATGTGTTATAAGACTTTATACAACTCCTCACGATGCATTGTAATTGCCTTCCACGTTGACGTTCTAACTTTAAATTGTTTTTCTCATAACGTTTAACTTTCTGTCAATTCTTTAATTTACAATCAGTCAGGAGTCCAGTGTACGTCTGAAGTGCAGAGCCTGAGCTTTTAAATTGCGTACGAACAAATGATTAAGTGCTCGTGCTTTTTAAAGCCTGCATCCAGTGCATGTTTTTTTATCCGACCCGAGGAGGTGTCTGAATACCTTGATGTCATGTAGAATTGGTTTTTGCACTTTGGACTGGGAATGAATTCGTAAAACACTGACACTGTTTGTTAGAGACATGTGACTAACTTTTATGTGTTCGCATTTTTAAAGAAGTTCCACCTTTTGTTCATGTGTACAGATGAATATAAATCGAAAACGTTTATTAGCCCTGTGAATGGTGTGTAGTCTTTTTTTATTCCTTCATATAAACAGGATTTAACAGAATACATGTTTAAAATCCCCATCATCTATAATAATGTATACAGATCTTTTATGTACTCACTTTCTCATTTCACACTCACACTTACACCTGGGAACAGCCAATTAGCCTAATGTGCATGTCTTTGGACTGTCGGAGGAAACTGGAGTACCCGGAGGAAACCCACGCAAGCATGGGGAGAAACACCCTCACCAAAGCCTGGGACTTGAACCCAGGACATTCTTGCTGTGGGGTGGATGTGCTAACCACTATGCTACCATGCTACCCAGTTTTCCATCAGTTTCATTTATTTATTGTAAAAATGTGGAATGTTTTAATAGATCCCTTGATCCCTTTAAAAAAAAACTTCCTCTTCAATCTGATAAACTTCCCATCCATCCATCCATTGATTATCTATACTATTTATCCATCAAGGTCACAGGGGATGGAGCCAATTGCAGCTGGCTATGGCCACGAGGCAGGGCACACCCTGAGCAGATCTATTAGAGGGGTGATAAACTTCATGAAGGTTTTCTAACCTTACAGGAGGTTATCAGGTTATATTAAGAAACAGTTTGATTGACATGATCATGCATAAAGTTTATACAGGAAACAGTAGAGGATCCTAAGAAGGTTCTTTGGATTAAAAAAAAGAGAGAGAGAGGCTTGTTAGCCTTGACTTAGTTAAAATCTTTATGGGTTTCCTCAGCTACTGAACAAATAAAGCTTTAGCGTACCTAAAGAACCATTTTATAGTACGATGCAGTGTGAAATACTTTTCAATACAACCACCCGATGAAAAGAAAGGCAGATTAGACTCTGAACAAGAATGACATTGGAGGTTAAAGGTCAAATCCAGTGTTTGAAATAAACTCCGAGGATGTGTCATGAAGATGTGCACTAGCGATCCACCGAATGACTTCGGGAGATGCATGGAGGCCGCCGTCTTGGATACGAAGTATAAATTAATAACAGCAGTTAAAATGTACTACGAGCCTTAGAGTAAAGGCTGTAGGAGAGCACGGAGACCTACATTAAGGCAAAACAAAGCCTAGTCCTAAGGTGCTCTCACACAATACAGATCATGATCGGTATCAGCCAATTTTGTTCTGGGATGTACTGATATTGATACACCAAATTTTTGCCTGTTTCCAAAAAATTTCCCACTTTTTTGAGTTTTCCCTGTAATGTGTGAAATGTTACCCAATGTGAACCAATGTTCCCTGATTTTCTCTGATGTGACTGCGACGCTCACCATCCGATTTGACCGATCCTGAGCTATTTTTCAAAGAAGAATGGGCAAAGATTTCAGTCTCTAGATGAGCCAAGCTGGTAGAGACACACTCCAAAAGTCCTGCAGCTGTAATTGCAGTGAAAGATGGTTCTACATTGTACTGACCGTGGGGGTCAGACGAGACTGGACGGAACACCACACCGCACCACATGCCACACTTAAAATAAATAAACAAATACATAAATATGTATCATTTTCCTTTCATTTTACACCTTGTGATGGCCAGTCACATAAAATCCCAATAAAATATATTTACATTTGTGGTTGTAATGTGACAAAACGTGGAAATGTTCAAGGGATATGAATACTTTTGCAAGCCCTTTTATATACTTTCCTGTTTTATTGGGTGGGAGGAAACCTTAACACAAACATTAACACAAATGATGGAGTCGTGAGGTGGCAACAATACACAGTGCAGGTATTTCATTGCTGCACATGTGATAGCATGATTGGCTAAGACAAAATCTGCATGTCGTGTTTGTTGAAGATTATAGAAGTTTCAATTGGTTGTGTAATCTATGTATTAATCATAAATCTGACCCACTTGATGCTATTAGTATAAATACTTTTGAAATGGCCACTAGATGGAAATCAAATACAAGGAGAATTTGAGATTACTGGCTTCTGAAGCCGGCAAGAAAAAACAGAGTTCCAGTGTTGGTGAAAGATGAAAATATGCTTGTTGGGGAAAATACTTTTCAGATAAGTGCGTATTACAGAGCGTGCAGTTTGTACTAAAAAAGACACTTCTTAACCCTCCTGTTATAACTCGAATGCCATAAACTGTCCCGTATGGCTATGTCATAATGTTAGAATATGGTTAGAGTATGGCTATCATCCTTAGCTCTTGTTTTATTTATATCTTTAAATATCTTTATCTTGGGAGGATTTTGATCATATGAATTGGTGTATATATAATTGTGCATGAATTTGTGGAATCTTTCTGGGAAAATATTGGCACAATTTTATGCTTTTTGTGGAAATTATTATTATTATTATTATTATTATTAGTAGTAGTAGTAGTAGTAGTAGTAGTAGTAGTAGTGGTAGTATTGATATTATTATAAAGATAATCCTTTATTGATCCCTAAAGGGAAAATTCTAATGTTGCAGCAATACAAGAGCAGAAAATTGAGGTCAATATAGTTTTTTAAAGTTATAGTTTATATTGAGTGGAATAAATATTGGATTGTCCGTGCCGCGTTGTTATGGTTGTCAATGCTGTGACAGACTTTCATTATTATTATTTATTATTATATTATTAGAAACTCTTGTATCTTGATGTTTCCAGGGATTTTGTTGGTGTATTTTTCCAGTTCTTTCTTAACTAAGCCAAGAGCACCAATTTCCATGGGTGTTGTTGTGGCTCTCATACCTCACATTCTCTTGATTTCTACCTCCATGTCTTCATTCTTTGATAGTTTTTCTATTGTTTATTATTAATATTATTATTATTAATATTATTATTAATATTATTTGTATTATTTTTGCCATTATTGTTGTTATGATTATTAACAATTTGTTTGTGATTCATGAAATAAAAGAAAACTAGTAATATTCTTGTATTTGTCATTACTTTTTTAGATACAGCACCTATTTTATTACAAAACATGAGGTCATAAATAGCATAAAAAGGAGCAGGGTGTTCTTTGAACAAGGTGCAATATGCTTCTACATTCAATTTAATAATAATAAAAAAAACATTGTGAAGAAAATAATATCATAAATAAAAATTTATTAAGAAAAAAAAACTTTCATTTGCCTTTTCTTGTCAAATAAATAAGTAAGTAAATAAAGGGGTATGTAAGTGAGGCAAAATCAATTTTACAGTTGGGCATTAAGGATGAATTTTTAAAAAATTATAATATTTACAATGTATAATGCACTCAGAATTTTTTTAATTAAAATGATTACATATTATACAGTTTATATAGCTATATATATA
>JAOUQZ010043649.1:0-12721 GCA_028564935.1 Neosilurus hyrtlii | reverse complement strand
TGTAGTAGATATTAGATGTAGTAGATATATTAGATGTAGTAGATAATAAATGTAGTAGAGATATTATATGTAGTAGATATTAGATGTAGTAGATATATTAGATGTAGTAGATAATAAATGTAGTAGAGATATTATATGTAGTAGAGATATTAGATGTAGTAGATATATTGGATGTAGTAGATATTAGATGTAGTAGATATTAGATGTAGTAGAGATATTAGATGTAGTAAATATTAGATGTAGTAGATATATTAGATGTAGTATAGATATTAGATGTAGTATAGATATTATATGTAGTAGAGATATTAGATGTAGTAGATATATTGGATGTAGTAGATATTAGATGTAGTAGATATATTAGATGTAGTAGAGATATTAGATGTAGTAGATATTAGATGTAGTAGAGATATTAGATGTAGTAGAGATATTAGATGTAGTAAATATTAGATGTAGTAGATATATTGGATGTAGTATAGATATTAGATGTAGTAGAGATATTAGATGTAGTAGATATTAGATGTAGTGAATATATTAGATGTAGTAGAGATATTAGATGTAGTAGATATTAGATGTAGTAGAGATATTAGATGTAGTAGATATTAGATGTAGTAGAGATATTAGATGTAGTAGATATAAGATGTAGTAGATATTAGATGTAGTAGAGATATTAGATGTAGTGGATATATTAGATGTAGTAGATATATTAGATGTAGTAGATATTAGATGTAGTAGATATATTAGATGTAGTAGATATATTAGATGTAGTAGATATTAGATGTAGTAGATATTAGATGTAGTGACAATATTTGATGTAGAAGAGTTATTAGATGTAGTAGAGATATTAGATGTAGTAGAGATATTAGATGTAGTAGATATTAGATGTAGTAGATATTAGGTGTAGTAGATATTAGATGTAGTAGAGATATTAGATGTAGTAGATATTAGATGTAGTAGATATATTAGATGTAGTAGAGATATTAGATGTAGTAGATATTAGATGTTGTAGATATTAGATGTAGTAGATATTAGATGTAGTAGATATATTAGATGTAGTAGATATATTAGATGTAGTAGATATATTAGATGTTGTAGATATTAGATGTAGTAGATATTAGATGTAGTAGATATATTAGATGTAGTAGATATATTAGATGTTGTAGATATTAGATGTAGTAGAGATATAAGATGTAGTAGATATTAGATGTAGTAGAGATATTAGATGTAGTAGAGATATTAGATGTAGTAGATATTAGATGTAGTAGATATTAGATGTAGTAGATATATTAGATATAGTAGATATATAATATTAGATGTGTGTATGATATTTTTTATAGAATTGTTTGAGTAAATGTATTTTGTGTGAGAAGCAGAGAAGCCGTGTGTGTCATCTCTCTGCTCTTCTCCACTTAATTCAAATCAGTCCAGTACTAAACATTACTAAGTTAAATAATCAGGGTATATATAACAGATGGAAGCAATACCCCCCCACCCCGGAATTATTTAAAGACGCTCTCTCTCTCTCTCTCTCTCTCTCTCCCTCTCTATCTCTCTCTATCTCTCTTATATTGTTGGGTAATTTGAAAAATTCCGTATTCGGTTCTCTCCCTCTGCGTTCCCCTCCTCTCTTTTCTAGTCTCTGGATCCAGGAGCGGCATGGAGCAAAAGAGCAATTACACGACAGAGACGCAAATGTTGGTTTATTATAAGCCAACTGAAATAGGCATGGGTGCGAGTCTCTTTTATAAATCAGGATAGCGAGGAAGCCTTGGATCAGCCTAAACAGTTCCTCCAACAGACATAGAAAACAATCTGGGATATGACCTTAATCAAAAAGGTAAACAAAGAACAGGTGGCCATCTATAACATTGGGAGACTTAACAGTAGCATGACTCGAGAGAGAATAACAGAAAAGAGAATAACAGTAAAAGAGAATAATAGCACCGCACAAGGACTTGTCTATCAACTATGTCAAGAACATCGAGTTTAACAGACATGCTGAATTGCACTTACAAAACAAGAAAACAACAAGGACATTCACTCAAGACACAAAAACAACCTTTAATCAACCTAGGTCATAAGATGCATAAATTCGTCCACTAAATACTCATTAATAATGTCAAGCTAAATAACTAGTCTTATAAACCCATATTAATATAATTCCCTTTAAAAAAAAACAAAAACTTTTGAACAAAAATTTGCCATGAATGAGCATGAATGAAATGCTCCACTTTATTCTAAACCTTTCACTGTCTGTGATTCTGCTGTAAGTGGACAGGGATGAAGGAAAGGTCTGGACTGGATGATCTGGGGTCCCAGGTCTGGGAGACTCCTTCTGTGCACCACAATGGCTTTAATGTCACACACTCTCACACTGAAGACTTTCAGCTGCAAATTAAGAGTTCAAACAAAAATATTACATTAAACTTTTATTAATTACTCCAATTTTCAAAAGCTCAAACATAATCAGACAGTTTCTTATCCTGGGGATGTCTCTTTCCCTCATTAATTCATGATTCAAATTAAGCAGAAAAGTTCAGGAGCCGATTCCACGCAGGGCCGTAGGATCCTGGAAGAGCGGGGATGGAGTGGTGGGTCCCCTTCAATATCAGCAGCCCCCCACACTTAAGAAAAGAAAGGACAGGTGAAACCAGGAGGAACTTTTATAAGAATTTTGGGAAGAGAAGGAAAAGGACTTGTGATCGAAAGCATGCCACATCATCTGCCAAACAGGGTGGACATGGGCATCTCTGGTCTCTGTTGTTAATGTGACAGCAGATCGAAGAAGCAGGATGAATTATAAAGTGTATGGATCTATACTTTCTGCTCATCTTCAGTTAAATGCTGTGAAATCAGTAGAGAGGATCTTGACAGTAATGATGGATAAGGAGTGAAATCATCCAGCGAAAGCAACCCAAGAACCTCTTAAAGCAAAGAAATTAAATATTCTTGAATGGCTGAGCAGCTTTTCAGTTACTGAAGATAAAACTGAAAGCTAAAAGACTGATAAAAAAAAAAAGCAGAAATCAAAGGCTGCTACATAAGAAAGCATTTCATGGGAGGAAACGCAGTGTTTTTGATGGTGGTCAGAGGGTTCCAGATTTTAGGTGGTCAATGACTGCTGAGGATTTGCATCCAAGTACTTATGCTTATATTTGTAATTATATCAGTTTGTACAAGCAGCTGGAAATCTACATTTTAATCACATCTTAGTGGCTTCATTCAAATATACTGTGGTGGTGTACAGAGACAAAATTATATTTTTAAAAAAGGTGACACTGTCCAAATACTTATGGACTTACTGACACAACTGTATGAAATATACATTAAATTGAGCAGTACAAAATAGTAATCCAGTGCAAATAAAATGTACAAATACATGATTAAAATGGAATAATCACCGTATTCAAACAGTGTAAAGACAGCAGAGTTGAAGAAACTGAGTCCTCTGTGTTTCTGTAAGTGAAATAAACTTCAGAAAGGAATGCCTGCCATGACTAAATATTTTTTTCAGGATTTGGTATTTCCTTGGCCAAGCTGGGAGAAAAGAGGTTTGGTAAATCTGATTTTAATTACAGGCTGGAATGTTTTACGGGAAAAGCATTCCATAACATTTAATTCATTCAGTCAGGAAACCAGGTAACCACAAGAAAAAGCGTTTTGATCCAGCTGTGCTCTCACTGTGTATTTTGTCTGCCTTTCCTGTAGGTGTAAATGTCTTCTTAAGGAAAATCGCAGTAGCAGCAGCATCCAGACCCTCGGTTCAGATCGAACAGCAGGGAGAGACTCTATCGATACAGACATCCACCAGTGTCCGCACTACTCACGTGTCCTTCACCGTGGGCCAGGCCTTCAGTGAGATGACTGTAGATGGACGACCATGCACGGTAAGGTTAGCAATCTGGCATGTGTATAAGACTGTCCAACATCCCTCCATTCCTCCATCCGTTATCACAGCTGACTTTGGGTGAGAAGCAGGGTTACACTCTGAACAGGTCTCTATATTGCCACACGACTAACACAGGCACAAAAAGGTGATTTTTCAAAAAGCCACATTTCAGGTAATCAATGGATCTGGATTGTAGAAGGAAACCAGAGTACCTGGAGGAAACCCATGGCAGCCTGTGGAGAACATGCAAACTACAATGCACACAGAATGACCCCGGTCATCCACAGGTTTCAAACACAGAGCCTTCTCGTTGTGAGCTCACCCTGCTGCCCTCTTTTGGTCGTATTGTTTAATATTTCTAGGCATCTCTTTTGTTCTATAAACTTAAATAAAACCATTCATTCATTTTCTGAACCACTTAATCCTAATTAGGGTCACGGAGAGGCTGGCGCCCATCTCAGCCGACTCTGGGTGAGGGCAGAGTACACCCTGGACAGCTCGCCAGGCCATTGCAGGGCAGAAACACACTGACGACAAACCTACTCTTGAAAAAAATCAGCAATGGTTCTTTTACATGCAGTAAAAAAGGAGAGTGAGAGACATGGCCTGCATTTAATAACCCAGTTAGCTGCACTGGCAGGACAGCAGTGACATCCTGTTGATAGTGGGGCTTGAACCACCAACCTTGGGAGCAGTAATCCAGCACCCTACCACCAGGCTGCCACTGCACCTTTAAATAAAACCAAGATTTGAAATGAGATTCATCAGACAAGGTGATTTCTTTTCCCCTCAGTCTTCAGCTAGAGCAAGTCTGTCCTTATTGTAGACTCAGTCAGTTATAGTCCATCCACCTCAAATGTTGAAGTGTTGTGTGTTCTGATATGCTTTTCTATTCACCACACTTGTAAAGAGTAGTTATTAAAGTTACTAGAGCCACTACTCACTGGATGTGGTTGTTGTTGTTGTTGTTGTTGTTTTATATTCTAGAGACAGTTATGCGCAGAAATTTATGGAGAACATTCGTTTATAAAATACACTTAATATTCCGGCACCACCAGCACTTGCATGTTTTATTTACTCTGCTGCTGCCACATGATTGGTTGATTTGATTACACCATTTACATGGTGTTAAAATGTCATTCATTTTCATTCATCCATTTCATTAACCGCTTTATCCTTTATCAGTGTTGCAGGGAGGCTAGGAGACTGGGATCCTAGCGGACTCTGGGAGAAGGCACAACTATTCACACTCATACTCATACCTAAGGATAATCAAAAATATCCAGTTAGCCTCATGTGCATGTCTTTGGACTGTGGGAGGAAACCAGACAACCTGGAGGACACCCACACAAGCATGGGGAGACATGCCCACCCCAGGACCAGACTTGAACCCAGGACCTTCTTGCTGTGAAGCAGCTAACCACTACACCACGGTGCTATCCTAAAATATAATTTTACCTTAAAAATTAAAGAGCGCTCCTTTCTATGCTCACCTTCTTTTGTCTTTGTCTTTCTCTATTCAGAGTTTCCCTAAATGGGACACAGACCGAAAGATCACCTGTGAGCAGACACTGCTGAAAGGCGAGGGGCCTCCTACATCCTGGACTCGTGAGCTGACCGATGACGGAGAGCTCATTCTAGTAAGGCGGTTGGTTGTTATTTTAATTATGTACTGCATGCTTTAGCTGCTAAACACGGCATGCCAAGTTATATACATCTGTATTTCCACTGCATTCAGAAAGTATTAACTTCATAGCATTCCTTCCTTTTTAAATAATAGACATATTCTAAATATTATTACAAATACAATAACAATAAAGTCCAATTTCCATGCGAGTGTTAATGACCCCAGCACGGGGAGCCATGATATGACTAAACATAACCATCTTCTTGATGTCTCTTGAAATTGATAAGCCAGCACAGTGGCGTAGTGGTTAGCATGTCCGCCTCACCACAAGAAGGTCATGGGTTCAAGTCTCGGGCTGTGTGGAGTTTGCATGTTCTCCTCATGCTTAAATGGGTTTCCTCCAGGTACTCCGGTTTCCTTTCACAGTCCAAAAACATGCAAATCAGGCTAACTGACTGTTCCAAAATGCCCCTAGTTGTGACTGTGTGTGTGAATGGTTGTGTGTGTGTTGGCCCTGCAGTGGTCTGGCCAGCTGTTCCGGGTGTACCTCATCTTCACCCAGAGTTGGCTGAGATAGGCTCCAGCCTCTCCATGACCCTAATAAGATTAAGTGGTTTAGTGAATGAAAATGAATGTTTCTTATCACATGACCTCAGACAATTCCCACTTTGGATGAATCAGTGTTGCGCTGCCAAGTTATCAGTCACGTGCGGGTCATTCCTCTGGTCACACGGTCTTGTTATTGTTGTGTAGATACAGAACCAAAACAAGATGTAAAGCAGGTGAATACGAGATACTAGGCCTGTGAGCTGGGATGGATTCACCTAGAAACTTTTGAATTCAGTCAAAATGAACTGATAAAACACGTCAGATATTCAGTAGTGAATGGGGAGCTTTAAGGTGATTCTACTGTCCACTGTGTAAAGTCCAACTGTAGTAAAGTCAGTGAACTGGACTTCAACACAGTTCCATCTTTATAAAACCCTGCAGAAGAAGTAAAAACAAGCTCAGAGGAATTTTCCACAGACTTCTGGGATTCTCTGGCATTAAGACAAAGGTCTGGGGAAGGCTTCTGAAAGATTTCTGATTACTTCAGGTCTCATGATCACATGATCCTTGAGATGAACCTCCCCATGAGCTCTCTAGATCACAAACTATGGTCAATGATGACCAGTCGTCAACTCGTAAAAACACACAGAGTGCCTCAGCCAAAGCCTGGAAGTTGACCCATGTGTGTAAAGTAGTTTTCAAGGTCATTTCACATCCAACCTGACAGGATACAAACGCATGAGAGGTTCTGTGCGAAGAATGGGAGAAGATCCCCACAGTTAAGAATGCTAAGCATATAGCATCCAACCCGCGCAGGATGCAGTCAGTGAGAAGGCACTTTAACTGAGAACCAAGGAAATCTAACACTTTCGAGGTTTATTTAAAATAAATTTACAAACCACTGGGTAACATGAAGGGGATTGGACAGATGTGTATGTACAACCCTTTAGAATTTTCTATATTTCTGCATAAATAAGATTTATGATCTCTCACTCACTCATTTGCTAATTCGCTTAATCCTATTAGGGTCATCTCAGCCGACACTGGGCGAAGGCAGTATACACTCTGAACAGCTCTCCTGACCATCACAGGGCAACACACAACCATTCACACTCACACCTAGGGTCAATTTGGAACAGCTAATTAACCTAATGTGAATGTATTTGGACTGTGGGAGGAAACACGAGTACCCAGAGAAAGTCTGTGTAAGCACGAGTAGAACACACAAACTTCACACAAAAAGCCAGTAACCAGGACTCGAACCCAGGACCATTTTGCAGTGAGGTGGACATGTTAACCAATACACCACTGTGCTGCCCCCACAAGTCATCATCATCATCTTCTTCTTCTTGCTCTGGGGTTGGTCGCGGGGGCAGCAGCCTAAGCAGTAAGGTCCAGACATACCTCTCCCCAGCCACTCCCTACAGCTCTTCCGGGGGGACACCGAGGCGTTCCCAGACCAGCCGAGAGACATTGTCCCTCCAGCATGTTCTGGGTCGACCCCGGGGTCTCTTCCCGTTTGGACATGCCCGAAACACCACACCAGGGAGGCAATCGGGAGGCATTATAATCAGATGCCCGAGCCTCCTCAACTAGCTCCTCTCAACGCGGAGGAGCAGCGGTTCTACTCCGAGCTCCTCCCGGAGGCTGAGCTTCTCAACCTATCTCTAAGGGAGAGCCCTGCCACCCAGCGAAGGAAGCTCATTTCAGCTGCATGTATTCGTGATCTTGTTCTTTCGGTCACTACCCAAAGCTTGTGCCCATAGGTGAGGGTAGGAACATAGATCGACTGGTAAATTGAGATCTTTGCTTTTCGGCTTAGCTCCCTCTTCCCCACGACAGACCCGTACAAGCTCCACATTACAGCAGAGGCTGTACCAATCCACCTGTCAATCTCCCGTTCCATCCTTCCCTCACTCGTAAATAAGACCCTGAGATACTTGAACTCCTCCATTTGGGGCAGGACCTCATTCAAGACCCAGAGGGTGTATTCCACCCTTTTCCTGCTGAGAACCATGGCCTTGGACTTGGAGGTGCTGATTCTCATCCTGGCCGCTTCGCACTCAGCTGATTAGACAGAACCCAATTTTAAAAATTTGAGTTATGTACCTCCAGAAATGTTCATTCATTCATTAGATCATTCATTCGCTGAAACGTTTTAATCTTACTAAAGTCACTGGGAGGCTGGAGCCTATCTCAGACGACTCTGGACTAACACAAGGGTACATCCTGGACAGGTCTCCAGTACTTCGCAAGGTAAAATACACAAGCATTCACAGTCACACCTAGGGTCAATTTGGAACAGCCAAGTAGCCTAATGTGCATGTCTTTGGACTGAGAGAGGAAACTGAAATACCCTGAGGAAACCCACACAAGTACACGGAAGGACATTTAAACTCCACACAGAAACACCCTCGCCAAGCCCGGGATTAGAACCCAGAATCTTTTTGCTGTGTGGTGTGTCTGCGTGGTACTACGCCCCCCCCCCCCTAAGGAATGCTTAAAATTTTTATTTACATGATTCGGACAGTGACACGATAAACCCCTTCCCACTTTTTAAAGAATGTATGAAGGCATTTAGAAGAAAACCTTGGAAACCCTTTTTTCGTGTCTCAAACACTTTAGAAAATAAATCAACAAATCCCCAGTGAAAACACTAAACCAGGAGAGAGACTTTCCCTCCCCATCAGGACGTTCAGTCGAACTGGTTTAATGTTTTCATTGGAGATTTGCTGAATTATTTTCTGAAGCTAGAAGTCGGGCCTCGGTATGACATCACTTCCATTCCTGGATGTGTTTGAGCTACACACCGGGAAAGTCCCTGGATGACTTCATGTTCACTTTGGAGAGAGAACTGTGAGGAGGGATGGATATTTACCTCCTCCTGTACACACACTTTAGCACATCCACCTCACAGCAACAAGGTCCTGGGTTTGAGGCCCAAGCTCAGCGAGGACGTTTCTGTCAGGAGTTTGCATGTTCTCCCTGTGCTTGTGTGGGGTTTCTCCAGATACTCCGGTTTCCTCGCACAGTCCAAAGACATGCACATGAAGCTAACTGTCAGGTCCAAGTTGCCTCTAGGTGTGAGTGTGAATGTGAAAGGTTGTGTGTGTTGGGTCTGAAATGGACTGGCAAGCTGTTCAGGGTCAACACACGCACACACACACACACACACACACACACACACACACACACACACACACACACACACACACACACAAAGTTTATATGCACAACACACACTTCATACACACACGCACACACACAAATACACACTCTTCATATACACTATACACACACAGACACACACTGTGCGGCTGTGGGGATTTTGGGGTGTGGCTGTGGAGATTTTGGGGTGTGGCTGTGGGGATTTTGAGGTGTGGCTGTGGGGATTTTGGGGTGTGGCTGTGGGGATTTTGGGGTGTGGCTGTGGCGATTTTGGGGTGAGGCTGTGGCGATTTTGGGGTGAGGCTGTGGCGATTTTGGGGTGAGGCTGTGGGTATTTTGGAGTACGGCTGTGGGATTTCGGGGTGTGGCTGTGGCGATTTCGGGGTGTGGCTGTGGGGATTTTGGGGTGTGGCTGTGGGTATTTTGGAGTACGGCTGTGGGATTTTGGGGTGTGGCTGTGGTGATTTTGAGGTGTGGCTGTGTGGATTTTGGGGTGTGGCTGTGAGGATTTTGGGGTGTGGCTGTGGGGATTTTGGAGTGCGGCTGTGGTGATTTTGGAGTGCGGCTGTGGGGATTTTGGGGTGTGGCTGTGGTGATTTTGGACTGTGGCTGTGAGGATTTTGGGGTGTGGCTGTGGGGATTTGTGTTCATTGAACCCAAAGAGCATTAATGAGGAGGTTAGGTACAGATGTTGGGATGTTGAGGAGGTGCACTCACTGTTCCCATCCATCAGTTTAGTGGGCATGCAATCGGGGCTCTCTGCAGGACACTCAAGTTTTTTTTCCACTTCAGATGTGTTCTTCATACTATCATAAGGTCCATTATGAAATCCTGAATCCAAGAGCCTGTTGACTGAACTGACCTTAATAGATTAAGAATTTGATAATAAACCCATTGATTGTTGTGACACAGTTGTTTTTATAATGCTTTGTTTCAGACTATGAGTGCTGGTGATGTGGTCTGTACCCGTGTCTATGAGCGAGAGTGAGGCCTGTCTCAGTTATCATCTTCATCAAAACTCCAGTTAATCATTTATACTGTGGTTCAAATGCTCAGCTTTTATGCTTGCTATCAGCTATCCACTGCTATCAATGATCTGATATGTCTTTCTGTATTACTGTATGTACGACAGCATGAAAAAGTATTTTCCCCTTGCAGATCCATTTATCTTTTCTGTTTTCTCACACTTACTAGTTTTAGGCTTTCATCTAATGAATCCAAACATTAAATGTCTATATTAATCTGGAAAGGGTCTGGGTGGCACGGTGGTGTATGGGTGAGGATGTCTCACAGCGAGAAGGTTCCGCGTTCGAGTTCTGGGCTCGGCAAGGGTGTTTCTATGTGGAGTTTGCATGTTCTCCCCATAAATTCATGGGTTTCCTCTGGGTACTCTGGTTTCTTCCCACAGTCCAAAGACATGCATATTAGGCTAACTGGCTGTTCCAAATTGCCCCTAGGTGTGAAGGTGAGTGTTAGTGTGAATGATTCTGTGTGTGTTGATCTGAGATGGACTGGCGAGCTGTTCAGGATGTTCTCCGCTTTGGCCCAGAGTCAGGTGAGATAGGTTCCTGCATTCTTGAAATCCTCAAAGGATCAAACAGTTTGACAAAACAATCAATAGAAAGGGTTACAAAGCCATTTCAAAGGTTCTGGGTCTTCAGCACACCACAGCGAGTGAGCTCCATCATCTGAAATTGGAGAAAACTAGTGATGAATCTTCCAAGAAATGGCTGATGGACTAAAATTTCTCCAGAAAAGCACCAATGATTCATCAATAAAGTTATAACAGAATCCAGATAAATAAGTAGGTGACGAGAACCAAAAAATATTATTCTGACAAGTGTATTGAGGTAAAAGTATGGCTCCTAAAGAAAAACACTGAAAATACCAATTTTTCAGAAAAAAAAAAAAAATTATAAAGAAGTAATTTTTGAGTTCTTTTGGTTAGGAACCCTTTTTAGACAAAAGTGATGGTGTATAATCTTCACTGCACACTACTGTATAAACAGTGAAACATGGGGATTCAGGCAGTACAGTGGCATAGTGTTTAGAACATCCGCCCCACAGTAAGGAGGTCCTGGGTGTTGTCCCTGTGATGGACTGGTGAGAGGTTCAGGATATACCCTAAGAAAGACTCCAGCCTCCCTGCAACTCAAGTAGGACTAAGCAATTCAGAGAATGAGTGAATAAATGAATGACACATGGTGGTGGTGGTGGTAATGTGATAGCGTGGGGAAACGTTGCTGATTTAAGCTT
Source organism: Neosilurus hyrtlii (assembly GCA_028564935.1). Taxonomy (NCBI): domain Eukaryota; kingdom Metazoa; phylum Chordata; class Actinopteri; order Siluriformes; family Plotosidae; genus Neosilurus; species Neosilurus hyrtlii. Next base: position 1,235 of record JAOUQZ010043649.1, on the reverse strand, counting down.
GCAATAATTAATTGATAATTGGTAGAAGAATGAATTTTGCACTCTAAAAACCCCAGCAGAAAAAGATCTGTACTCTGATGCTGAAGCACAGCTGGGTGAAGCAGTGAGACCACGTCATCGACAGCATAAGAGCAAGTTCTACTCTGACTGGATGTCTTAGAGTGTCCTAGTCCTTAAACACACTGACATGTTTAAATCACAATTGTCAGGACCTTCAATTAAAGCAGTTCCCCTATAGCAATGTTAAAACTTCAGTTACTCGGTTATCTGAAACTTTCAGTTGATTAAACAAGTTATTACATTTAGGGGCATTTCCTTTTTAGGTCGAGTGTTTTTTCTTTAAGAGCTGTGTTGTGTGTTTGATCTTGTTCTTCTTGTCTTATGTTGCATTTTAAATGAGGACCTGAAGCCATTCAGTGAGAAAAATATGCAAAATAAAAAAGCACTATACATGAATGTGATACAAAGTGTGTGTGTGTGTGTGTGTGTGTGTGTGTGTGTGTGTGTGTTCAGATTAAGCCAGTTCTTATTGCATGTGTTATTGTTTTATTCTTAATAAAAACATTATTGTTAATATACAGAAAGGGTCATCGTACTTTACTCAGCCTCAGAGCAAGAAGGTTCTGGGTTCAGAGAGGGCATTTCTCCCTGTGCTTGTACATGTTTCCTCCGGGTACTCCAGTTTCCTCCTACAGTCCAAAGACATGCGCATTAGGCTAACTGGCTGTTCCAAATATTCCCTAGGTGTGAATGTGAGTGTTAGTGGTTGGTTGGGTGTTTACCCTGCAATGGACTGCAGAGGTGTTCAGGGTGTACCCTACTTTGGGTACACCTAGGACAGCAACATCTTGTTACTGAAAGTAATACAAATACATATATATAACTTTCAGTAACAAGATTATGCACACAAGATTAAGATGAGATTAAGATGATCAACATCAGCTGAGGGGTTTCACGTGGTCACACTGGTATTTTTCTCTCTGTAGCTTAAAGAACAAAGAACTGGATTCTCTTTAGAATAAAACTCAGACAAGCACTGCACACCTTTATGGACATGTTTAAACAGTCTTTATCATCCTAATAAAACAAACAGGTCCTTGTAGACCAGGGGTCACCAACATGGTGCCCGTGGGCCACAAGGACCACATAAGCTGCCCCCAGGCCTGTTCTAAAAATAGCACAACTCACTAGTGAGCTGCGTCTAAAATTAATTTTTGATTTTTATTGTTGATAAT
>JAOUQZ010043648.1:0-12723 GCA_028564935.1 Neosilurus hyrtlii | reverse complement strand
TCTCTCCCTCTCTCTTCCTCTCTCCCTCTCTCTCTCTCTCTCCCTCTCTCTCTCTCTCCCTCTCTCCCGCTCTCCCTCTCTCTCTCTCTCTCTCTCTCAGGTGCGTTATCTGGAGCAGCAAAATAAGAAGTTGGAGACGAAGCTGCTGCTGTTACAGAGCGTCCCTCAGACTGAAGCCAACATTGAGTCCATGTTTAAAACGTACATCAACACGTTACGGTCTCAGCTGAACACCATAGAGAATAGCACGGAGCGCCTGAAGTTTGATCTCCACAGCACTCTCTCGCTGGTGGAGGAGAATAAATACAAGTAAGAGACTTTACAGAGCCAAAAAAATTGCATTCACTCTTTCTGGATTCTGGCACGGGTTCTGCTCCGTGCTTTCATAGTGTCTCGTAGTGTCCACCTCGATTCCCTCTTCAGCTCTGCCTGTCTGCAGTGTCCACTCCAGGATCCTGGCTCTCATCACCCTCAGCCTCTCTCAGCTCCCGGTTCGGTCTCGCAGAACCGCGCCGATCTCTGGGGCCTTCCAGGTCTCTCAGGTCGACTTTGCGGTGTGGGAGGCAGGTTCCTCAGTGCCATTCTTCCTCAATTCCTCCAGGATTGATCTTCTTTCCTTACTTTTAGAATCAGAATGGAATATTTTCTTTATGATAAGCTTTTCTCTTCCTCATTCTTTTTGTAGTTAAGTCCGCTGCAACTTTTCCCCCTGCTTTAAATTTATTTCCCTCGTGTAAAGCGACCTTGGGACCTTGAACCTCGTACTTTGGTGCTCCACTGGTGTCCAAAATGAAAAGTAAAGATCTGAAAATGGGTATAATATCTGACCTTTAAAGAAGTCCTCGAAAATCTAGGTAATGTGATCATTATACCAAGTCACCTTGGCGAGGCTCCAAGATGCCACCACTAATCCACTCAGGGGACTCAGTAGTGAAACCTGTTATGTTTATTCATTCATTCATTTTCTGAACCGCTTATTCCTAATTAGGGTCACGGGGAGACTGGCGCCCATCTCAGCCGACTCTGGGTGAGGGCAGGGTACACCCTGGACAGCTCGCCAGGCCATCGCAGGACCAACAGTCACACAACCATTCACACTCACACCTAGGGGTGATTTGGAACAGCCAATCAGTCTACTGTGCATGTTTTTGGACTGTGCGAGGAAACCGGAGTACCCGGAGGAAACCCACGCAAGCAAAGGGAGAACATGCAAACTCCACACAGAAACGCTCGAGCTGGGAATCGAACCCAGGACCTTCTTTCTGTGAGGCAGACGTGCTAACCACTATGCCACTATGCCACCGTGCCGCCCTTGTTTATTCATTGTTTAAGAAAATTGTCTATGATGTTAAACAGAAATAAGGATCAGAGGTGCACCTCAGGATGTAAAAAGAAAAAAAAACTGGTGGGAGTTTAAAAACAAGAAGAAAAAGCCAGTGTGGATTGTGAAACCAAAATTACACACTTAACCACAAACTATTTATTTATTTTTTTGGTGCAGGTATGAAGAAGAGCTTAACAGGAGATATACAGCAGAAAATGATTTTGTGTGTGTGAAAAAGGTACGGTATATATACACACACACATGAACTCAAGGTTGCCTGGGAGAAATTATTATTATTAATATTAATATTATTATTATTATTATTATTTATTCATTTTCTGAACCACTTAACCTTATTAGGGTCACGGGGAGGCTGTTGCCCATCTCAGCCGGGTCTGGGTCTGGGTGAAGGCAGGGTGCACCCTAGACAGCTCACGAGGCCATCGCAGGGCCAACACTCACACAACCATTCACACTCACTCTCACACCTAGGAGTGATATGGAACAGCCAATTAGCCTACTGTGCATGTTTTTGGACTGTTGGAGGAAAACGGAGTACCCGGAGAAAACCCATGCAAGCACAGGGAGAACATGCAAACTCCACACAGAAACGCCCCGAGCCCAAGAATTGAACTCAGAACCTTCTTGCTGTAAGGTGGACGTGCGAACCACTGCGCCACTGTGCGGCGCACAAGATTCATACACAGAACATCAGTATCACAGGCTCGGTATGCACGGGCAAAAACACAGAAATATCTCACAGTGCACGAGTGTACTGAGTAAGAGTGTCAGAAGTCAGGTGACTGGGAGCATTATGGAGCATGCTGGGATATGTAGTGCAAAGACTGGCTAGAGATTACTGAGGACAGCTACAATAAGTCCAACGTATAGAACACGTCTATGATTATTGTAGCAATAAACAACATAACCTTGTGTGCGAAGTTAAAGAATATATTTTCTATCACTGCATCACACAACTCCACCATTTTTACTGCAGCATTGTATAGTTTACACGTCTCCACAAACACAGGAAACCAATAACACGAATTCGGAGGACTGAACTATTCAGAGTCCTTGTGTCATGGAGCCGCGCACTGGGAAAACGTCCTGCTCATCCTGAGAGACAGTTTGTCCCTGCACACGTATTCACGTGCATAATCTTCCACATTTCTTCTGCCGACAGGATTATGACGATGGTTTCTTTGGCATAATTAAACTGAAAGGGCAACTCCCTGAAGTTCAGTCAGATCTGGACTTCTTTAAGTCTTTCTATGCAGAGGTATGCACACACACACACACACACACACACACACACACACTTCCATTACTCTCATTACTGCCATTTATGCAATGTTCTATCTCTGTGTCTCTCTGCCTGGTCTCTCTCTTTATGGACAGGAACTGCGTGAGCTGAAGGAGCAGCTGAAGAACACTTCAGTGGTGGTTGAGATGGATAACAGCAGGCAGCTGAACATGGAACAGGTGGTGAAGGAGGTGAAGAGTCAGTATGAGGACATCTTAGCAAATAACCAACAGGAAGCTGAGGCCTACTGCAAGAAAAAGGTGGCGACTTCTTTGGAATTACACTCTCCAAAAAAAACCAATCAGCATCATAAAGCATAACAGCCAATCAGCATCACAACGTAGAACAGCCAATCAGCATCACGAAACATAAAAGCCAGTCAGCATCACAAAGCATAACAGCCAATCAGCATCATAATGCATAACTGCCAGTCAGCATCACGAAGCATAACAGCCAATCAGCATCACAAAGCATAACAGCCAATCAGCATCACGAAGCATAATAGCCAATCAGCATCATGAAGCATAACAGCCAATCAGCATCACGAATCATAACAGCCAGTCAGCATCACGAAGCATAACAGCCAATCAGCATCACAAAGCATAACAGCCAATCAGCATCACGAATCATAACAGCCAGTCAGCATCACAAAGCATAACTGCCAATCAGCATCACGAAGCATAACTGCCAATCAGCATCACGAAGCATAACAGCCAATCAGCATCACAAAGCATAACTGCCAATCAGCATCACGAAGCATAATAGCCAATCAGCATCATGAAGCATAACAGCCAATCAGCATCACGAATCATAACAGCCAGTCAGCATCACGAAGCATAACAGCCAATCAGCATCACAAAGCATAACAGCCAATCAGCATCATGAAGCATAACAGCCAATCAGCATCATAATGCATAATAGCCAATTAGCATAACAGCCAATCAGCATCATGATGCATAATAGCCAATCAGCATCACAAAGCTTAACAGCCAATCAGCATCACAAAGCATAACAGCCAATCAGCTTTATGAAGCATAACAGCCAATGCATCCACAGATGTGTATATATGTGTGTTAATATAATAATGTTGTATCCTTTTTATCTGCCAGTTTGAGCTGGTATCGTTCCAGGATGAGCAGTACAGATCAGATCTGAAGCACACTAAGCATGAAGTCTCAGATATGAAGAGGATGATTAAAAAACTGCAAAAAGACATCACGACTGTTACAGCGGGGGTAACGACTACCGCACCTCCCGTACACACCTCATGAATATCAAACTTTAACTGTACTAAACATTACAACATCAAATCCTACACTAGAGTTTATTATTAGCTTTGGCACTCACTGACTCCCATCTCAAACCGAAGCACGGTGGTGGTAGCATCAAGCAAGCTTCACAAGGGGTGGTTCTGACAGTGGTTCGGCATGGTTCCAAAGCCCACCAAGCCGCCAAAATATGACGGCGGTGTGGCCAAACAGTCTCACACAGGAACGGTTCTAAAAGCAGGTTAGCGTGGTTTAAAATCACAGTGGTGTAGCAAAACAGTTGTCAGTGCTGGTGGATCATGGTGTCAAGACGATGCCCAGAACCACCTTCAGAACTGCCCCCCTGTGAGGCTTCCTTTACCTCCTTGCAATCTTTTAGAGGCTGAGAATTTATTCCATAACATCCATGCATCCCTCAGTTATTCATTATAAAATAGATACTCCTGGGGATCAGACTTTTTTGTCCCTCTGTCACGATGTGCCACCAGTGTGTCACATGACATACACATTCTGTGAAGATGTCACAAAGAAAGGGCATGACACCCTGGGACATCCTACCTGCACAGCTTTACACACTGCTTCTAGTGTAGTATTTGAATACTACTTTTACTGAGTGTGTGTGTGTGTGTGTGTGTGTGTATGCCTTTGCAGTGCAAGAGTCTGGAGGGGCGGATTGTGGAGGCAGAGCGCAGTGGTGATGAGGCGGTGCATGATGCTAAGCAGCAAATTAAGGACCTGGGGCAGGCGATGCAGAAAGCCAAGCAGGACATGGGCAGGCAGGTTCGTGAGTATCAGCAGCTGATGAACATTAAACTAGCATTGGACATTGAGATCGCCACCTACAAGAAACTTCTGGAAGGAGAAGAGAATCGGTGAGGGAAATATAATATATTATACCAAGTCAATTTCATCTCTTATCCGTATGTCTTTAATGGAATAAATTACTATCTGTGTGTTTCTTCCACCAGAACTGGTCAAGATCCTGTAATACGCATCCAGACCATACCAAACACGTGTAAGTATTATTCATTTATTCATTTACCTCATTAGGAACTCCATCAATACCATAAATGGACCCAAGAATAATTTCCAGCCAATTAGAAGCATGCCTAATAAAGTTATTTAGGACTTGCAGATAATTACTGCTCCATATATTAATGTGGCTCCCAGTACAGACATATATATATATATATATATATTCATTACAGTAATTTTTATTTTATACACCATTTCAAACACCATGGGTCGGCACCGTGGCATAGTGGTTGCATGTCCACCTCACAGCGAGAAGGTCCTGAGTTTGAGACCCAGGCTTAGCGAGGACAGTGACAGGACTTTGTGCAGTTTGTATGTTCCCCCTGTGCTTCCTCCTGGTACTCCAGTTTCCTTCCACGGGCCAAAGACATGCACATTAGGCTATTTGTCTGTTCAAATTGTCCCCAGGTGTGTGTGTGTGTGTTGGCCCTGCGTCGTACTGGTGAGCTGTTCCATGCCTGTCGGCTGAGATATGTTCCAGCCTCCTCTAGTAGGATGAAGCAGCAGTGATTATAATGAGGCTCAGTGTGATGAGACAGAAACTTAACACTGATCATAACCAGATGTGTCAGAATGTCTGACATAATGCATTCACAGGTTTCCTCAAACTTTAAACGGTATTATAATCTGTGTGTATCTTTTCCAGATCACAGCGAGCCTATGACAACCATCACTTCCACTACTGTTCTCATCAAGGTGATCGAGACTCAGGACAAAGACTAATCCAATTGTATCTTATAAACTTCTCCTCTCACCAGATTCTTTGCATTTGTATTTTGGTATTACCTTCGCCAAGGAGGTTATGCGTTTCCCTTGCTTTGTTTTGGTGTTTATTAGTAGAATTACACAAAAATGTTCCGTGTGGGGCAAGTCTTTGGACAAGGAGGACTCTAAATGACTAAATTTTTGGAGATGGTCCTGGTCAACTTGTGGATCCAGGATTTTTTTTTTAACTGATTCTTTAACATTGTGAAATGGGATGATTTTTGACATTTTGGTTGATATGGGGGATTGCTGGGCTTGGCAGAGGTTTGTACTTAGCGGAGGTTTGTACAGGAATAAGGCTGGGCATTTCTTTCTTTTTTTTTTTTTTTAAAGGTTTTCTTTAAAAATAAAATAAATCTTTAAAAAGCTTTGACGATTGTCAAAAAAAATGTACAGCAAAAATCTTTATATCTCTAATTAGTCTTGTGTAACACACTACATATTTTGTTACTAGCCAACACTTGCACTGTATTTTAATTATAACCATAAATACGTCGCTCTCCTTGTTCTCCGATTCTTCCATTCTCAGTGCTTTTTTTTTGCATGCTTTTATATTCTACATACTTCAATTCTCTCCTTCAATCATGATCACTGCTTGTATGCTCAAAATGAAACCACAGTCAAGCGTGAAAACTGATTTATTTTTAAAGTAGACGGAGTCACACCTTTGTATGTTTTGGCTCTTGTTACTATATAAACGTCATCGCAGCCGACTTCAGCCGAACTCGGTTAGGCAGACAAGCTTACGCTGGGCAAAACTACACCAATCATTAAAGGGAGCACAGAACATGAACTTGTTAAACGAATAATTAAACTACTAAGACAGGTGATACAAATGAAAGCAGCAGTGAAAAGAAAATTTAGTGATGCAGTTGGGAAATGCATGGGAGATTTGTTGGTTTATTTCCTCCAGGACTGAAGTACTGCTCCTGTTACACCAGCCTCAGACACCTAGCAGTAAAGCTATCTGTCATGACCGCTGACCTAAGGCAGATCAGAAATCTATATATTATAATATGATACTACTACTGAGTTCTGACCTACATCCAAAACAGCCAAGACACCACTCACTCACTCGTTTGCCAACGCTTAGTCCTAGTATCAGGACCGCAAGAAGGCTGGAGCTTATCTCATCTGACACTTGGGCAAAGGCGGAATACTCCGGTTTCCTCCAACAGTCCAAAAACATGCACAGTAGGCTAATTGGCGGTTCCAAATCGGCCCTAGGTGTGAGTGCGTGTGAATGGTTGTGTATGTGTTGGGCCTTTGATGGCCTGCCGAGCTGTCCAGGATGTACGCCGCCCTCGTCCAGAGTCGGATGAGATGGGCGCCAGCTTTCTCACGACCCTAATTAGGACTAAGTGGTTTAAACTCATGTCTTTAAGGTGTGTGTGTGTACTTATTTTTTCACATCAACCACACCCCCTCATCCTCCACATACAACACAAGAACATTTCTCAGTAATGTTTATAATATACGTGTACACACACACACACACACACACACACACACACACACAGAACCCAGGACCTTCTTGCTGTAAGGCAGACGTGCTACCACCAAGACGCCAATGATATTTATTTATTTGTTTGTTTGTTCATTTATTTATTTATTTCTATGACTGTGTAATGTGCACTTACATGTGGAAGTGCACGTGTGGCGTGTGGAAATCAGTCATGACTATATTCGAACGCTAATCATTTACAAGTCCTAATTTACTCAGTTATGGTGAAATTGTGAAGATCCATGTAAGAGATATAAACGTTGTAAAGTTCATGGTCTTTTTCACAGTTCTATGAGCTATAATTGCTTTCGGCCAGCAAAAACAAATGGGATGTCATTAAATAAAAACACCAACAACAACATCTAAATCTTACTGGATTCATCTGATTCTGATCAGTCAGTCTCTAATCAGAGACTACAGAATTTCTACGACTGTCACTCCTCCAGGAAAAAGCCTGAAGGGTTTTTTTTAGAAAGGAACTTAATAAAACTGGCCTGATGGGATTCCAAGGCAATCAGCTAGCGTCAGAGTGAAAACATGTTTGTGCTCTCTCTCAGATACTCAGCTTAATGCGGGGTAAACTGACACACCATTAAAAATCAGATGTGTACATCATTTCCACATAGATAACATATATAACCGCGATACATGATATTGTTTTATATACTTCCATTAGATATAAGCAGTGGTGTGTTCTGATTGGGGGCAGCACGGTGGCACACTGGTTAGCACATCTGTCTCACAGAAAGAAGGTCCTGGGTTTGAGTTCTGGGCCTCGTATTTGCATGTTCCCCCCGTGCATTCGTGGGTTTCCTTCTACAGTCCAAAAGACATGTGCACTAGGCTAAGTGGCTGTACCAAATCGCCCCTAGGTGTGAGTGTAAAAGGTTGTGTATGTGTGTTGGCCCTGCGGTGGTCTAGTGAGCTGTTCAGGGTGTACCCTGCCTTCGCCCAGTGTCGACTGAGATAGGCTGCAGCCTCCCAACAACCTAGTAGTAGCTCAATCCTATTAGGGTCATGGGGAGGATGGAGACTATCTCAGCCGATTCTGGGCGAAGGTGGGGTACACCCTGAACAGCTCACCAGACCATTGCAGGGCCAACACACACATAACCATTCACACTCACACTTAGGGGCAGTTTGGAACAGCCAGTTAGCCTACTGTGCATGGCTTTGAACTTTAGAAGGAAACTGGAGTACCCGGAGGAAACCCATGTCAGCACGGAGAGAACATGCGAACTCCACACAGAAACACCCTCGTTGAGCCCGGGACCTGAAATCAAGACCTTCTTGCCGTGAGGCGCACGTGTCATCCACTGTGCCGCCATAATTGTGACCAATGATTTTTAAATGGAATGTACATTTTTGGGTTAATATTATTCTTAAAAATGTGACTGTGGCATCCTGATTAAAACATAAATTCCACTTGGATACTTTAACACTTATCCATCCATCCATCCATCAACTGCCTACCCATCAGAGTTGTAAGGAAACTGGAGCTGGTCCCAGCTGACTTTGAATTACATTTACATTTACAGTATTTAGCAGACGCGCTTATCCAGAGCGACTTACAGAAGTGCTTCAAAGTCATTATCAGTCATTATCAGTGTGGTTCGTCAGGACACAGACTAAGTATACCATCAGTCAAGTACTCAGTGGATTGGTGTTGTGTGCAGGAATTATTAATATATTTTTTTTTGGTGTGTGTGTGTGTAAAATAGTATTAGTCTAAGTACTGCCGAAAAGGGTAGGTTTTCAGCCATCGTTTGAAAATTCGCCCAGAGTTGGTTGAGATGTAGTAAATACCTAGCAGGATTATGCGCTTATTAAATGAATGAATGAATGAATGAATGAATGTATAACCAAGTACGCCACCTGGTGGAATCCTGCAGTAGCACACATAGTACACATAGAAGAAAGTTTATGTTTATGATTAAGTTTTGTATGCAAATGCATGCTTAAAAAGCAAATACATCTCCAGCATAAGATGGCTATTTGCCCAAACTATCTTAAACCAGTACGTTAAAAAGCTTCTCATTATAACACACTGATTTTTGTTTTAAGGCGGCACAGTGGCGCAGTGGTTGACCCGTCCGCCTCATAGCAACAAGGTCCTGGGCTCAAGTCTTGGGCATTTCTGTGTGGAGTTTGCATGCTCTCCCCATGCTTGTGTAGGTTTCTTCCAGGTACTCCGGTTTCCTCCCACAGTCCAAAGACATGCACATTAGGCTAATTAACTGTTCCAAATTGCCCCCGGTTTGAGCATGAGTGATCGTGTGCGTGTTGGCCCAGCAGTGGTCTGGTGAGATGTCCAGGGTGCACTCTGGCATCGCCCAGTGACGGCTAAGATAGGTTCCAGCATCATGGTGCCCCTAATAGGATTAAGCGGCTTGGAATATGAGTGAGGGAGTGATTTTTGTTTCAAATACACACACACACACACACACACACACACACACACACACACACACATATATATATATATAAAGGTTTCCAGTATATAAGGATGAATACCACACATACAGTTTATTCAAACACTCTGCCGTCTATCATCCTCTTCTAGCACGTTGTGCTAATATCGTATTGTTTTATAGACCTCCATCAACTCGAATACATCCTCGCTGAAGTCATTATACTGCAGGCTGAAGAAAAAACCACACACACAGTGAGATAAAGTGAGCTGCAGATCCCAAACTCAGGGTTGTGTGTGTTTCAAGCTTGATGAGCGTCATACTTACTTCAGTTCCAGGATTGGACGGTCTTGAACGAGTTTGACCAATCGGGGAACGGAGCTATCAGTAAAGCTGTTATTCTTCAAAACCAGGCTTCTTAAGGAGTCACAAGCCACGACGGATTCACACAGCTCGTCAAGAGAGGCGTCCGTCAGATCCAACATCTCAAGACTGCCACAAACACAACAGATGAACGAGTGTTGATTAACAAAATAAATAAATAAATAACAATAAAAAAGAAGGGGTGCTGCTCATTTCCCCTGTCCGCTACGCATTTATCCCTACTTCAGGATTCCATCCAGCAACCTTTTGGTTGCTTCTTTAACCACTGGGCTGCTGCTGAGGAGAGTTTTATTTATTAGCTCAACTGGAGTTCACAGCCTAAGTGATCAAAGTGTGTGTAGAGCAATTTCTAACCTCTAGATGTTACCTGTCGAGATGTTTTGTGTCTTTGTGTTTTGAGTACATCGCGTGAAAGTCGCATGTTTGGTGTAAGAAAAGCGAACCTCTTGTCATAAATCAGCCGCGTTTTGTTCGCTTTTTGTTCCCAAACCATTGGCTTTTTATTTTCATATGCCTTTAGCACGAACAAGATGCAAATAAAATACAAATGATGAAAAAATACGTGGAATATTACGGATGCCAGCAAGTCTCAAACTTTTCTCAAAGTTTACGTATGGAAGTCTCCAACTTGTAGCTTTTCGTTGCGAACAAAAAAACGTACGATCTTCGTGCGATATGTGCGGACTGAGTTTGAGTTTGAGAATACTCCGTGTCAGAGCCTCGTTCGCCACGGACCAAGTGACCAAAATGCGATACCACGAATGTCGACAATCGCGAATGACAAATTTGGGAACGTTTCGAGAATGAAAAGAGTCAGCCGCGAATTGCCGTTCACGCCAGTCACTTTTCAATCACACCTCTAGTGCGATCACCCTCTAAGACATACAGAATAAACTGTACAAGACGACTCACCATTGTTGCTTAAGCGTGTGTGTGTGTGTGTGTGTGTGTGTGTAAAAGAGAGTCCGATTTACTCCAGGTGCTGTAGTCTGCAGTGAGGGTGTTTCAGGGCCTCCAAGATGGGTCGGACTGCTGCGTCTCCTACTCTGTTTACTCCGATGCCGAGCTCCTTCAGCCTGTTAGTGCCACACATCAACACACTACCCAGTGCGCTGAACACTGGAGCCGTCAGCTCGCACGCATTCATTCTGACACACACAAACACACAAACACGTAAGCATATACATATGTAAAGCACGATAAGTACAATGAACATCCTGCTGGATCTTCATTCCTCACACGTACGTTCGGATAGTTTGAAAATATGGAGTAGTTGTGTACTATGGGCCGCTTCTTACTGCAGTTCCTACTTTCACTTTGGTGACGGTAAAACAAGAATGTTTAGAATGTTTTCGGGTACCTGGGGTACCTGGGGTACCTGGGGTTCCTACAGCAGTACAACTAGTGCTATGATACCTCTGGTGCTGCCACCTAGTGTGAAAGAAGAGGTAGCGCTCATAACGAATATCCGACCGTTCATTTATTCGCCAAACTGATTAACCCTACCAGGCTCACAAGGAGGACGGAGTCTATCTAAGCCATCATTGGATGAAGGCGGGGTTCACCCTGAACAGCTCACCAGTCCATCCCAGAGTCAACTTACACAACCATTCCTACTCACACTCACACCAAGGGGCAATTTGGAACCGCCACTTAGCCTAATGTCCATGTCCTTGGACTGTGGGAGGAAACCGGAGTACCCGGAGGAAACCCACACAAGCAAGGGGAGAAGACACAAATTCCTGACGGAAACACCCTCGTCGAGAGCAGGACTCAAACCCGGGACCTTGTTGCTGTGATGCGGACGTGTCAATCACTATGCCACCATGTTGCTAATAAGGAATTTTATACTGAAGTATCATACAAGCAGAATTCGCATCACGATACATGACATAAATAAACTCTGTCTGATGAGGACATACATATACAGTACACTCTTCATGACACACACACACACACACACACACACACACACACACACACACACACATACTCAAACTTCTCCAGGGAACACTTGGGGGATTTCAGAGCGTCACAGATGACAAGTGCGCCTGATTCGTCAAAGTCGTTCACGGACAGGTCCAGTTCGGTCAGAGCGCAGTGTTCTGACTGAAGTGCGGCCGCTAGGGACGGACAGCAGGAGCTGGTCAGCTCATTACTATATAACCTGCACAAGAAATACACAAACACAAAGTAGATACTGTAGTTATATGTAGAACTTTTTATTTTAATGTAACTTTTACACACACACACACACACACACACACACACACACAATATATATTCATTCACTCATTCATTTTCTAAGCCACTTCATCCTAATTAGGGTAGGGGGAGGCTGGAGCCCATCTCAGCCGACACTGGGAGAAGGCAGGGTACACCCTGAACAGCTCGCCAGACCGTTGCAGGGCCAACACTCGCACAACCATTTACACTCACTCTCACACCGAGGGGTGATTTGGAACCACCAATTAGCCCACTGTGCATGTTTTTGGACTGTTGGAGGAAACCGGAGTACCCGAAGGAAACCCACGCAAGCACGGGGAGAACATGCAAACTCCACACAGAAACACCCCGAGCCCGGAAATTGGGAAACTTCTTGCTGTGAGGCAACCATGCGCCACTGCGCCACTGTGCCGCTGATTTTATTATTGTGTTTTGTGTGTGTGTGTGTGTGTGTGTGTGTGTGTGTGTGTGTGTGTGTGTGTGTGTGTGTGTGTGTGTGTGTG
>JAOUQZ010043647.1:0-12723 GCA_028564935.1 Neosilurus hyrtlii | reverse complement strand
TAAATCTCTCTCTCTCTCTCTCTCTCTCTCTCTCTCTCTCTCTCTCTGTGTGTGTGTGTGTGTGTGTGTGTGTCTCTCTCTCTCTCTCTCTCTCTCTCTCTCTCTCTGTGTGTGTGTGTGTGTGTCCTCTGCTCCTCCCTGATGATGATGTTATAGCTTGTGTAAAGCCCAATACACTCCGGAACTTCGATCACAACGTCACAGAAGTTGTGAAAAATAGTGTCATTTTAACGATGGTCGGAAAGTTGCTATACAACTTTAATATGTGGTGTAGGTTCCTATCTTAGGCTTTCTTTTATCCAGGGGAATTTATTGTGATTTTTGCAATAAACCTGTTGTCACAACAGCGCAGATTTCATTTAACCACTACAGAGACTCTCTTCAAATGCGCACACACACACACACACACACACACACACACACACACAGAGAGAGAGAGTGAGAGTGATAGAGAGAGAGAGAGAGAGAGAGAGAGAGAGAGGGAGAGAGAGAGAGAGAGAGAGAGAGAGAGAGAGAGAGAGAGAGAGATGGCATATGCAGTTTGGACAGCCACAAACAATAAACCGGTTTAAAGCACGATGCATTAGAGAGAATATAGCAATCTGGGTTTGGAAGGGGAGCTTAGAAGGGACTGCAGAATTCTAAAACAAGAGTCTTAATGGATTCAGGCATCACCATCCATCCTCTGCTGTCCATTTTATATTTAATATTGTTGACTACATTATACTACATTTGTCTGTTTGTTTGTACATGATTCGACAACAGAAACCAAAACCAAATATAACAGACCATTTTCTTAGACCTTTTATCCAGATATGGCTGTAAAGTGACCACACAGATTTGAGGCTTACCCCGGAAAAAAAAATCCCCAAAGATTGACCGGTCCCGATGTCAGTAAAGTCCGAGGGTACCCATCACACCGGATTTCCCATCGAATAAATTATGCAGAAAATCCCATTTAGGTAGGTCCCAGCGCTGTTCGTGTGTCGGCGGTTTAATCCGAAACAGGCGCAGACAGTGTGCTTTTAAAATCTTCGCAGTGCGCATGTAGGATCTTTCTCGGTGGCTGTCGGAGAAAACTTAAAGGAACCTATGGCAATGTCAGCGTAAAGGCAGCAGGAAACATCACTGGACTGTAGCTTGTCTGAGATGCGCAATACAAAGCCATCCCTGCTGCTCATATGACCTTCAACAATCGGTAGGTAAAGATCGGAACGGATGTTGCCAAACTATCCCGAATTGGCGCATCCAAGACCCTTCTCCAGGCACGCAGTCTTATGGACACTCGCTGCTCCCCTGGTTTACTGAATGTCCCGACGGTCCTCTAGCCGGAGCAGTGTCGCCGATCAACAAGCGACCAAGCGCCAGAAAACACGCGCCATATCACTTGTGAAAAGGAGGAAAATATACAGAAACGTCTACCAGATTTAATACACCGTCGTTTGTCATGAAGTCGGATGCGGCGCTTGCGGTAGATGAAAGTTGAGGATGCGCCAACTCCATCCTTTCCCTATGAATGAGCAGTGGGCTGGCAGCGCAGGCCGAACAAAAAGCTATCCGCATTGCCACCTAATGGAAACAGTGGAGAAGACAAGTGATCAAAGGAAAGGCAGAAACGCCCCGTGGTTCTTAACATTCCGGCTCAAGTTTAAAAAAGAACGCACAGAAGTAAAAAAAAAAAATAATTTTAAAAATTCACAATGGTATAGTGTTTAGCATGCTCTCCTCACAGGTCCTGAGTTCGAATCCTGGGCTCAGGCGTTTGCATGTTCTCCCCTGAGCTTGTGTGTCCTCCTGGTGCTCAGGTTTCCTCCCACAGTCTAAAGACATGCACATTTGGCTAATTGGCAGTTTCAAATTGCCCATAGGTGTGTGAATGGTTGTGTGTGTTGGCCTGTGATGGTCTGGCAGGCTGTTCAGGGTGTACCCCGCTTCACCCAGTGGCAGCTGAGATAGGCACCAACCTCCCTGCGACTCTAGTGGATTAAGTGGTTTATGAACTGAGTAAGTGAGTGCATAATAGACATTTTTGCTATCGCATTGTCAGCACTTTGGCCCAAAGTGCATTTTGGGTGATAGATCTACATTGTTGTAATTACATTTTTTTTAAAGTACCCAAAAAATATTTTAATTACTAATTTTATCCTTCTCTTACATCCATCTGGATTTTTCCTTTCAGTAGGAAATGTGTACAAAGCAAACAGCAGCTTGAATAATTGTGTATTCATTTGCTCAGAATTCCAATGCTCAAGCTTATGCAGTCGGTTAGAACAGCCAGGAATGATACAATAAAAGTTTAAACTCAAATTTTTTTCAAAAATAGATGACACTTAAATAATAGGAATTGGCTTAAATAATAGGAAGACTGTCAGCAAGGACATAATCACCACATGGTATCCAGTATTTGCTTTTTAAAACTGTCTGGTGACTTTTTTCCTCAAAAAATGATTTGACTTTTTCTCAGAAATTATTTCTGACTTTTTTATTTCTCAGAAATGATTTCTGACGTTTGCTATACTTCCTTTGCTATCCCTTCTGCCAAACTGCTTTGATCTATCTTTATGTGTTTCTTGACTCTTTTTGCTTTAGGGCAAAAGTTTTCCCTTGGTTTGCGCCTCACCATCTAAAATCTGAGAACTTCTTTATCAGTAGTATTATATGCCTTTACCAGAGTGCTCTTATGTATATTGCCTGCTGCTTCTTATACTTTCTTTGCTTTCCCATCAGATAAGCTCATTTGCTTCCCAAGCTACTTATTATTAAAGACAATTCTAAAATGTAGAGTAATAAGTGCATCTGTGTTATCCATTTGACTTTAAAATTAGTCCTTACCTTTAAATTTTGCTAAATTCAGACCTTAGCTTTGACTTTTTTTTTCTCAGATAATATTTCTGATTTTTTTCCTAGAGATTTTAACTTTAAACTCAGAAATATATCTCCTGCATGTTCTTGAGAAGAAAAAAACAACAACTGGTAAATGGCCCTAATACTTTTACAAATTATAAGACTTGAACGGTTGTTGTTTTTTGTGTTGTTTGTTTGTTTGTTTCTCACATATGTGAGAGAAATATTAGTGGAAGTTGCCAGCATGGAAAAAGATTCCTTTCCAAGCCTAAATTGTCCCAGCACACTCTTGTTGCCAAATACTTCTGAAACAACCTTAATGCTTAATAAAAGTGTGAAATAAAGATTTTTTTTTATTAATTATTTATTAAATTCATTATTAATTATTATTATTATTATTAGTGTTATTATTATTATTGTTATTGTTGTTATTATTATTATTATTATTATTACTATTATTATAATTATATCTCAGAGTATATGACATTACAATGTATAAAGTTAAAAGCAATTAATAGTAGATTCCTGAAAGAATATGTTAACATATACACATAAGCTGGAGAATGAAAAGACAGGGAAAATGTTTTGTAAAGGGATAAGGAATTAATAAGAAATACTGAAGGAATAAGCAAGACATAAGGGCAATGGCACAGAAGAAAGTGAGCTTAAAAGGGAAAGCAACATACTGGTTAAGTTCTTAGATTTAAGACAATAAAACAAAAAAACAAGTATAGAGGCAAGAAGTGAAGAGGCACATAAAGAAAGATCAAAGGAAATTGACAAAAGGGATAACAAAGGAAGTATAAGAGGCAGCAGGCAATACGCATATGAGAACCCTTAATACCTTAACAAAAAATGTGCAATGAAAAACCTAAACAAACGTGAAGAAAAAAAACACCAACACCTAAACTAACAATAAAGACACAAGGAATAGTCAGAAAGAGCACTTTGAAGAAGTAATAATCAGAGACCAGGCAGGCCAGTTCAAGCTAAGAGGAGAAAGTATGACAACTGCAAGATGCAGGACATGGGCTCCATAGCAGAAATTAAAATGATGAAAGCACTCAAAAGTTTAAGGAACAGTAACCTGGGGTAGAAGATATAGTGGCAAAGCTCTTAAAGGCAGACATGAGCATTGCAATACAGTAGCTAAAGCGAAAGAAATAATTGCCATGTTATGGACACAGGAAAGGATCCTAGCTTACAAAGTAAGGCAGTCTCCATGAGTGTAAAAACTGGAAAGGCATAACATTACTTAAAGTAGTCAGCAAGATATCATACAGGGTCTGACTCCAGAATTGGAAAATGCATAGATAGTAGATTCCATAAAGAATAAGATGGTTTTAGGTAAAAAAGTGGAAAAAAATTGTATTCTGCACAATATCTTAAAACAGGTAAACGAGTTGGTACACAGAAAATGTCTATGGGCAATTATAAAGGATTTGTGTGACGATTTTCTCCGTGCTGTGCTAGATGATGGTGTAACATCAGAATGGTTTAAAATCAAATCAAAATTCCACTAAGGATGTCAATTTTTTTTCTAATCATCGTGGATTGAATATTGAGGCAGGCTACACAGAATGAAGGAACTAGAATTACTTTAGATTGAATCTATCAAACTAACTGGAAGATATCAGGTTTGCTGACAATTTTGTATTAACACAAACATCTACTAGCTAAAAACCAACAAACTAACAAAAAAAGTAGGATTGGCTTTAGTAATGTTTATTTTGGAAGGTATTTTTGAATTTGTTTTTAATTATAGGCCTATTTCATGGTGATATCACCAGTCAGCTGATCAAGTGAACTGGATTCTTTGAGCTCGCGAAAGAAAACAAACTCTATTGTGTTCAGTACACGTGATCTTATCAAATGATATTCGTAGCTATTTTAACATAATAAACAGAATGCCAGTTAGCTGTTATGCATCAGAGTGCACGGATATATATTTTAAGAATATATATTTCAGTAGCAACAGAATATCAAACTTGCAAAGGATTCTCAAATGACCAGCCCTCAGTGACCTTGAAATCTCACTACTAACTTTCTGATTTAACTCATGTGCTTGCTGGAGGAATTTTTAAAACGGCTACCTTATCAATAAAAAACCTTGGAGAACTTTACTATGGTAGAAATAAAGTTTTATTGGTATTTTTCAATTTGAATGGTTAAGTGATAGAGAACTGGTTAGCATTTTTAATCATTAATCACAATTCAACCTACCTAGCCCTGCATGTGCAGTAATGTCTTATCACATAAATTAATTTTTTGTCTGGTGAGGTTTTGTTTACCATTTATTAAACAGGCTGATGACTCTTGTGAAAGAATGAAATGATATAAAACCTCCTGAACGCTGCCAAAGTAATAATAATAATAATAATAATAATAACAATATGAATAATAGGGTGGCACAGTGGCGCAGTGGTTAGCATGTCTGCCTCAGCAAGAAGGCTTGGGTTTGATTCCCAGGCTTGGGCGTTTTTGTGGTGAGTTTGCATGTTCTCCCTGTGCTTGCGTGGGTTTCCTCTGGGTACTCCAGTTTCCTTCCACAGTTCATATACATTTACTGTAGGATAACTGCCTGTTTGAAATGAGCCCCAGGCATGAGTGTGAGTGTGAATGGCTGTCCTGGGTGCAACTGCCCTCGCCCAGAGTCGGCTGAGATGGGTGGGAACCTCCCCTTGACCCTAATTAGGATTAAGAGTTTCAGAAAATGAATGCATGAATAATAATATTCAAAAATTTTGAGCAAAAATAACATCAAAATAAAGAAAGCAAAGATCTGCTCTTTAAGATGCTGGTTAAACTTAAACTTCTAAAAAGATGTAAAACATGAAAGATAAACAAGGATGATCTTGAAAAAGTTTGAAGTGTGTCAGAACTGCATGTTATGGAAGATACTAAAGATACAATTTCAAGGTAAAATCAGCACAAAGAAAATACTAGAAATGACCAACAGTGAAGCACTAAGAAGAGAAGTGAGATAGAGAGGGTAAAATTCATGGGGCATACTTTAAAGGTTCCCATTCATTTACCAAGCATATAAAATAAACATGAAATACAGTGTTATCACTTGAAAGTAAAATGGAATCATCCAGAATGTCTTTCTAAAACCATGTGGTTTTGATATTCTCTTGAAACCATACATTTTCTTCTGTATCTCAACACTTGATCTCAGACTTTTTCCTCTTCTATGAATTGGTGTTGCACTGCTAAGCAAACACGCATGCACAGTGATGTTATTCTGGTCAAACGGCACTGTTATTGTTATTGTAAACAGACACAGAACCAAAACAAGATGTAAAAAAGGTGAACACAATGCCCATGAGCTGGAGTGGTTTCGCCAGTAAAAACCTTTGTATTCAGCCAAAATGTTGATGAGAAATAAAACATAAAGAGAACCTCCTACCTACCTACCTAATTATGCTTGCATGGGTACCAGGAGAAAAAGAATGAGGGAAGCAGAGGCTCAGTGATCAAGGCTCTGGGTTAGATGTTCAAAGGTTGGAGACAATTCCCAGTTCCCCCATGCTGCCACTGTTGGGCCCTTGAGCAAAGGTCTTAACCCTGAATTGCTCCTATGTATCAGAAGAATGATAAATGTAAGTTGCTCTGAATAAGAGCTTCTGCCAAATGCTGTAAATGTAAAGAATGAAATTAAGGTAGTTCTGGACCCTGTAGACTGTGCTTGTTGTTTTGTTGCCCCCTGGTGGCAGTTTGCATAAAGCATCTTTAGACTTGTCTAATTTAATTTCTAGAGAGGAAATGTTATTCAAGAAGAGACAAAAGGCTGCATGTATACAGCTAGGTGAGTTTGAGTTGTAATCTTTCTCTATCCTCTTCACACACTTTGAAAGATGCATTGTCTGAGAGTATTTATTAGGCACATGTTACAAATAAAAGCACAATATTTGTAAATATTTTTGATTTAAAATGCTTATAAGTTATAGTATAATATAAGTTTTAGCAATAAAATGCTTACAAGTTTCAGTCATATTTTAAATTTTTATCCCTCAAAGTTTTAGTCTTATTTTATATTTCATATTGGTAATAAAAGTATTTCATGGGGCATTTATATTTTTGGTCAGTGTATAATGGAAAGCAGGCAGTTTGAACAACTTGAAGTTGGACTAATACTTTGTCAACTCCTTTCTCTTTTTCAACTTTTTTTCTGGAGAAATTGTTATGCACAGGTAAATTTGCTCATTTGTTGATTAGACAACAGTTGTCGTAAGTTTGTAAGTTGGTTTTGGCGTAAGTTTGGTCAGCATGAGAGTACGAGATTGAGATTGAAAGCATGAAGAGTGAGGGTTGCCAACCCTGTTATTATTATTATTATTATTATTATTATTATTATTATTAAGATTACCTAAAAATAGCTGCCATACTTACCTCTTGCATATATTTATATTTTATCTAAAATATTTTATTTGTGCCACTGTTACAGTTATACACTTCAATTCAATAATCCTTCAGAAACAGTCATTGGGATCCACTGGAGATATTTATTACATTAGGTGTTTATTTAACTGGACTGCCTGGATGTAAGAACCCTGTTGGAATTGCTCCGATTATTAGAGCCCAAGCACCACAGATGCAAAGACTATTGAAACTGAATGAGTTATTATTAGGGCCCAAGCAAGGTGCTAAAAAAATTAAAATATCATCAAGCAGGAAGTCAGCCATTGTGGATTTCCTGTATTAATTTTCAGTTTATTTTTTTAGGCTTTTAGAATATGCATGAAAAAATCATGAAACTTTGAACAAAGTTTGAAATACCTTTTGCTATGATTTGATGTCAGGGTTGGCCATGGTTGTGGTGCAGAATCACTTTACCCCCTAATTACTCTAAACAGTAAACATTTTTTAAGTGGTAATGCTTTGATACTCACAAAACTTGGCATGTATATCATAAGCGGTGTAAATTGATATCTGATATGGATCTTGGGCATGAGTGTAGCAAAATGGCTCAAGGGCACCCCCTAGAAAATTTCAGCGAAAAAAATTTGAGGTTCACCTAAAGATATGGCCTGATTGACTTTATATTCATTAGGTGACACCTAAAGTCCTCACAATAGTTTGAGGCAAACAGGGATCTTAGGGAGCTGCAGGGACAGGTTGAAAATGTCTGATTACAGGGTCTGGCCCGACACCTTATCTGGTCCTGCGGCCATGTTGATATTGATCTTCGTCAGGGTACAACGTAGGACAGAACAGTTGACGTGTATTCCTCCAGATCTGAGCCCTGTTTAAACACTTCCCAGTCTGTGTGCTCGAAGCAGTCTTGTAGGGCTGAGAAAGCCTCCTCAGTCCATATCTGCATGATTATGTTGGTGGGTTTAGTCATGCAAATCAGAGGTTTATAAACTGGGATCAGCTTCACTGTGATATGATCTGACATACTCAGGTGAGAAGCTGCAAAGGCTTTGTATGCTCCCGGAATGTTACAATAAACCTGATCTAGTGTGTTATTGTCTCTGGTCAGAAAGTCAATGAATCTGTGGAATCTGTGGAATCAATGAATCTGTGGAAGTCCTTAGCCACGATCACAGCCACCTCTGGATTAATGTTCATCTGCGTGCTAATCAGACAATACTGCTTCTCTGGTGCTTAGCATAAGCTTTTAGTGGTAAGTAAGCTGCTATGATTATAACAGAGCCGAGATCTCTAACCAATTTGAACGGTCTGCACTTCACTGCCAGATATTCCAAATCAGGGGAGCAGAATGTTTCGATAATGTTGGCACCAGCACACCACGAGTTATTAATGTATAGCACCAAACCTCCGCTTTTGTTCTTGCCTGAAGCTGCAGTCCTGTCGGCTTGGAACGGAGAGCGCCCCACTGGCTCCACCGCAGCATCGGGGATTTTGTTATCCAGCCCGGTCTTGGTGGCGATCGCCATGCAGCTGTCCATCCTCAGGCGGATCTCGTCCAGTTTGTTGATGAGAGACCTAGTGTTCGCAAGGAGTAAACTTGGCAGTGCCAGTCTGTGTGGGTTAGCATGTAGCCTTGCACACAGTTTTATTTATGGTGCAGCTCCAGTGGTATAAAATCCAGCTTTGGAGGTGCATAAACTCCCAAATTTTTCCCCAGCTCCAACAGTTCAGCCCTTCTGTACTGAATTATCCGTACTATTTTCAAGTCCTTGAATAAATAGTGATGTGATTCATATTTCTTTGTCCCTGGCAGTATGTTAAATTTTGATGTTCCACCATGAACCTGAAAGTTGACGTAACTCATGCATAAATTATCTGATCTACAAAACTTCAAACAGTTGACAAGGGTCCTGTTCATTGTCCGACAACATTTCATGGGTTGCCGCACCAGAGGTGCAAGAATCCTTCATTGCTGCTTGTGGCTATATTATTTACGTTGACTTTTAAACATTGTGGTTTTACTTCGGCTCACTTTGATTCAATAAACATTATAAAACAGTTATTGGCATTCACTGAAATTATTTACTGAATTGAGTGTTGAGTTAACTGAATAACCTGTGATCTGGTGAGACCAAGGTGGCACAGTGGTTAGTGGTAAGCACGTCTGCTTTACAGCCAAAAGGTCCTGTGTTCGAGTCCCGGGCTCTGGTGTTTCTGTGTGGAGTTTGCATGGTCTTGTGTGGGTTTTCTCTGGTTCATTCTGTTTCCTCACATAGTCCAAAGACATGATCATTAGGGAAACTGGCTATTTCAGATTGCCCCTAGGTGTGAATTTGTGTGTGTGTGTGTGTGTGTGTGTGTGTGTGTGTGTGTGTGTGTGTGTGTGTGTGTGTGTGTGTTGGCCGTGTGACTCTTTGGTGAGCTGTTCTGCCTTCGGATGAGATGGGTTTCAACCTTCCAGCAACTCTATAAGGATAAAGCTTTTCGATAACTGAGAGTGATGAGTATTTATTGGTAGGGCAGCATGGTGGCTTTGCGGTTAATATGTCTGCCTTACAGGCTCAGGTGTATCTGTATGAAGTTTCCTCCAATTTTCTTTCACAGTGTAAATAAAGGCACATGGGGTAATTGGCTGTCCCATATTGCCCCTAAGTGTGAGTGTGAATGGTTGTGTGTGTGTTGGCCCTGAATGGTCTGACAAACTATTTAGGGTACTTCATATATAAACTAAGTATGCTAATAAATAACAGAGTAAATGTTAATATGTTTATATTATTAAAATGTCAAGTAATATATTTTATTAAACAGCTTTTATTAAAAAAAAAAAAACAAGAATAATTCACTGTTGAACTTAAAGATACAGAAACTTTAATGGTGTAACAGCACTATACAGAAGGCTGCAGAATACCTTTGCACAGCAGTAAAACAGTTTCTTCCTGCTTAAAAACCCAGAATTGCTAAACACCCATACAGAATAAACACTGAATACTTACAGATTTTATAGGTTTAATAACATTACTTTTTAGAACTTAGACAGCCTATTTTAATGTTGTTGAGTCTTATAATGTGGAAGTCATGGGGGTTAGAGTGTATGATATTAATATAATATGTAATTATTTGGTAATATTTGTAAATTTTTTTTATCTGAAAAGTTGCTAAATTAATATTCACTATTACTCTGTATATGGCTCTCTGTATTCAAGTTATTGTATAAACTCTTAGCTAGTGTGTGAGCTGATCCAATTCTCTGTGTCAGTGCAGTCCTGGAATTTATTCCTTTTGGTATACTGTAGCCTTTAGGTTTTGGTATCCTGGTGGGGCCAGACTGCTGATATGCTTCAACAGGTACCTGTTTAAAAAGAAGAAAAGGATTTATATATATGTTTAAACAATTTAATCCTTCCCCAAAAACCAAGATCCCTCCTGCTACATGCACTAAACAAAATGAGTTTTTAATAAAATGCATGGTAGAAAAAAAAGGGGTAGTAAATACAGTAATCATTATAACATCTTGCCACTCATCCATTATTCCAACTGCTTATCAGGTTGTGTATGAAAGCTGTGGAATAGGTCACCAGTCTATTCCAGTCTCTTGTTAACATAGACCAGCCTACCTTTCACACTCACATAGATTTTGAGTTAGTCCAACTAAGACTGGGCTAAGATAAAGTCGAACTAAGATTGTTGGATAGCTCATTCATATTCAAGCTTGTTATTGCATGTGCGTGTCTAATCAGACTGAACTTAAACTCAGTGCTCTGTGTGTCCACCACAGTTCTGGCCATAGGCTTTGAACTTAAACTAACAAAAGAAGTAACATAAACAGATGTTAACAGAGCGAGGGGTTTAGGGCTGTTCATTTTTGGACTTAAGAAGAGACGCATCAGAAAAAAGGAATGCACATCAAAGCAAGAAGGTGAAGTACAATAAACAAATGTAAAGCAAATGCATGTACTGGAAGTCCTGGTTAGTAGAGAGAGAGAGGGGCATCTAATTAAAAAATAACACACATCAAATAATAAAAATAGCACATGTCCATATAAAAATGCACAAAAAACATTGTGCATCATAAAAAAAAACAAAGCGCATTAAAACAAGGGCATAAAAAAAAAAAATATATATATATATATATATATAATAAGCATCAAAAAGTAAAGAACAGCAAAAAGCAAACAAAATGTACAGAACTGTAAATTGGTCCAATTCTCAGCTTGACACGGTACCAATTTACTCTGAGAGTCCACTGTTTTGGTCTGTGGTTTATTTATAAAGTACAATATTAACATGGAGAATGTGGGCATATCACTGACTAGTGTAGCAGACATTCAACAGCTAGTAAATCGATTCCTATGTTGTGCTATATTGGTGCAGAAACAATGCTACTTGACTGTGCATGGAAATAGCCAGTTGACTTAACAGATGTCTTTGGACTGTGGAAAGAAACTGGAGCACAAGAGAAAACTTACGAAAGCACAGTGGGAACTTACAAGCTTCACATATGAAAGCAAAAATTCGAACATTAAGCTGTCTAGGAGACAGAAGGGGTGAAATGCAAGTTATTGCTCTTTTCTCTTCTTGGTTTTTTTGTCATCTACTGTGTCCCACTGTGTTTTCTCTTGTCATTTCATTTTGCAAAAACAAAGTTGTGGCAGTTCGTAGTTATGATGTTTGTAGTAATCCCTAGCCTGGGACTTGAACCCAGAACCTTCTTGCTAATGTGCTAACCACTACTCCACCATGCCACTGCATAATCTCTATGGGTGGAAACATTTATCCAATCAAGATGACACATACCCTCATACCCTGCAACTGTGTCAGATGTGGGCACCACCAAATAGTTATCCCATATCTATGTCAAAATTTTCATATAACAACTTTGAATGCAGATATAATGAGAGGTAGATGCAGTGAAATAAGTAACACTCACTCACTCACTTATTTTCTTGCATACATTATATAGTATCATGGTAATAAACATACATGTTTATCAAAAGAATCAGCTCTTTAAAATTATCTAAAATACATATGGTAATTTTAATGTAGTAAAAACTGTCTGAAAATTTTCAGCATATTTCACTAGAAGATAAAGAAAAAAATGTGTTTGAAATATGGGAATTATTTACAGGAAAAACAAAAAAGAATTAAAATATTTTGATCTGTTTAAAATTTATGATAAATAAAGTGATCAGTTTAAATCTGCAGGAAACATGACATCTTACCAAAACATAAAGGTATGCATAAAAACCTCATTCATTCATTCATTCATTCATTCATTCATCTTTTGAACCGCTTAATCCTAATTAGGGTCATGGGGAGGCTGGCACCCATCTCTGCCAACTCTGGGTGAGGACAGAGTACACCCTGGACAGCTTACCAGGCCTTCCAGGGCATAAACACGCTGATGGCAACTCAATGGCCTTTTCGACAGCAATGGTTCTTTTACATGCCTCTCACCACAGACAGTGGGAGACATGGCTGGCCTTTGATAACCCAGTTAGCTGC
>JAOUQZ010043646.1:0-12725 GCA_028564935.1 Neosilurus hyrtlii | reverse complement strand
TTAGATATCACCCAAATCTTACTCAGATCTTACTTATATCTCTCTTAGACCTTACTCAAATCTTACTCAGATATCACTCAAATCTCACTCAGATATCACTCATATTTCTCTTAGATATCACCCAAATCTTACTCAGATCTTACTTATATCTCTCTTAGACCTTACTCAAATCTTACTCAGATATCACCCAAATCTTACTCAGATCTTACTTATATCTCTCTTAGACCTTACTCAAATCTCACTCAGATATCACTCAAATCTCACTCAGATATCACTCGTCTCTCTAAGATATCACCCAAGTCTTAAATATCACTTAAATCTTTCTCAGATCTTTCTTATATCTCTCTTAGATCTTACTCAAATCTTATTTTAATGGAAATCTCTCTTAGATTCTGCTTAATTCTCACTCAAATATCACTCAAATCTTACTCACACCTTACTCAGATCTCACTCAAGCTTCACTTTGAGCTCATATATATCTCCTACAATCTCACTTGTCATGCAGCTCTCACTTTGATCTTACTGAAATCTCAGTCATGGCTCTCAAAGATCTCAATCAAATCTCTTTAAAATCTAACACATATTGTACTCTGGTCTTACTCTTTGATCTTGTGAAAATTATACTCAGATTTCACTAGGATCTCTCTTAAATTTTGTGCAAATCTCATGCAGGTCTTATTTGGATCTCACTTTATTATGGTCACCTAATTCTCAAGTTCATTCAGATCTAACTTAAATCTCAGTTAAGCTCTTTAAGATCTCATTCAAAGCTCTCTAAAATCTTGCTCATATCTTACTCAGACCTTACTCAAAGCTTTACTGGAACTCGCTCATATCTCATACAATCACTCTCACGTCATGCGGATATCACTTTATTCTGATGCAAATCTCTCTTAGATTCCGCTTAACTCTCATTCAGATTTCATTTAGATTTCTTAGATCTCTCTCAAATCTCACTCAGCTCTCTCTCAAATCTTATACCAAGCTCACTCATGTTATGCAGATCTCAAACATCTCAGTTATAGTATAAATCTTACTTAGATCTCAGTCAACCTTCCCTTCAAGCTCAGTCAAATCTCATACAATCTCACTCATGGCATGTAGATCTCACTTTGATCTTACTCGAATCTCAGTTGTGGCTCTCTAAGATATCACTCAAATCTCTTTAAAATCTTACTCATTTTGTATTTAGATCTCACTCAAATCTCTCTTAAATGTTGAGAAAATCTCACTTGGGACTTCTCAAATCTGACTTAAATTTCTCCCAGATTTTGCTCAGTTCTTGCTCAACTTTCACTCAGATCTTACATATGCAGTATCTTGCTAAAATTTCTAAAATCATCTCACATCATCTCACATCATCGTCACATTAATCTCACTTAAATCTTACACATATCTCACTCAAATCTCATACAAACCTATATTCACTCTAATACAAATCTCACAAATCTTATTGCAAATCTCTCTCATATCTCACTCAAGTTATTTAAAGAGTTATACTCCAGAGGAAGCTTAAGTGTCCTCTCTTATTTCAAGTCCTTGTAAAATTTCTTCATAGCTGCTATTTCAATCTTCTTAATTTCTTTTTTTCAGCACAGCAGCCAATAGCATACAAGATGCAACACACCAGACCCCCTCCCCCCCCATTCTAAACCTATGGGCCACTAAATAATTATTAAGGCCTGTGAAGAGTTTTAATGAGTTACTATCACTGCTGACACGCTAATGACCTGCTGCTGTTAACGCTACTGTTGCTAACAATAAACCGCTACTGCTGCTAATAAGCTAATGATCTGCTCCTGCTGCTAACACGCTACGTACCTGCTACAGCTACTAACAATCTACTGACTTGCTACTGCTGCTAGCAAGCTAATAAACTGCCACTGCTTCTAACAAGCTACACTGTACCTGCTAACAATCTACCTGAGCACTACAGCTCCGTGGCAAACTCGCAGACTTCTTGCTACCACCGCTAACAAGCTAAAGAAATGAAGCTGCTGTTAATGAGCTAATCCAAAGCTACGGCAGCTTTTGAGCGAATTATACTTTTTGCTTGCAAATCCGCCTGTTGTTTTGGATCTCAGTCATTTAGGGTCCTTAGTGTGTTATAAACATTAGGCTTAGTGAAGGTAGCGCGTGAAACAAGGCCACCCACGTCAACTTTCTTTATTGGAATTTGTACAAATTTGCTGTTACATTGAGTTGTTATATGTTTTGCATAAATGCCTGACGAATCGTGAGAAAGTATTTGATTGTAGTTACAAAACATATTGTAGCTAAACTAGCGCTGAAGAATTCTGCCTTCTGATTGGTCAGAGGATGTTGCCTAATCATCTTCTAGCTATTAGATTTTTTTCCTGTAACAGTATACCCCAGCATGTTGTACTGTGATAGAAAACAATCAAATCTGAGGTGATATCAGTAACTCTGCATGTCAGTAATTAAACACTCAGTGGTGTTCCTTCTATGTCCATAAAAATTTGCCTGGACACAGTATGAACTTGTATAACATAGTAGGAACACTGTAGAGTCCAAAAAGGACGTGGTATGGTCTCCGTGGGTGTGGAGGATGTGGTTGGACTTTAAACATGAAAAAAAAAACCCAGCACAGATTTGGTTGAGTCAGGATACAGTAAAAACTTAATAAGTACACAGTAATGACAGTGTTGGTGTGGTACTAACGGTGTTGACATAGTAACAATGGTGTTAATGTATTAACGACAGTGCTGACATTGTAATGATGGTGTTGATGTATTAATATAAGTGTTGATGTAGTGATGACGGTGTTGATGTAGTAATGATGGTGTTGACTTGGTAACAATGGTGTTGACGTAGTAATGATGGTGATGATGTAGTAACTACAGTGTTAACTTAGTAACTATAATGATGATGTAGTAACAAGTGTTGACATAGTAGCATTATTAAAGTAGTAATGATGGTGTTGACAAAGTAAATATAGTGTTGATGTAGTAACAAAAGTGTTAACGTAGTAATTAATGTATTGACATAGTAATCAACAGTGTTGAAACGTCGGTGTTGAAGTAGCAATGACGGTGATGACAAAGTAACTATAGTGTTTATATAGTAACGAAAGTGTTGATGTATTAACGACGGTGTTGACATTTTAACATCTTTGTTGACGTAGACGTAGACGTAGTAACTATAGTGATGATGTAGTAATGAAAGTGTTAATGTAATGGTGGTGGTAACGTAGTAACGACAGTGTTGACGTAACTATAGTGTTGATGTAGTGATGACAGTGTTGGTATTGTAACTTTTGTGTTGATGTAGTAATGACTGTGTTGATGTAGTAACTATAGTGTTGCTGTACTAACAACGGTGTTGACCTAGAAACAATAGCGTTGGTGTAGTGACCATGCAGCTAAAACTGGGACAACATTTTCGCAGTACAGCATAAGTGTGGTGCGTAGAACGAATAAGAACGAATGAAAAAGCTTAGCACGTCCCAGTATTTATAAGGAGATGCAGTGAGAACCTTGCATGGACGCAGTAAGGGCGTAGAATGAACTCGAGAAGGCACATTTTTCCATTTTGACCCCCTCCCCCCCCCCAGCAAAGGTTTCAGGACGCAGTGCGTTCCCTGTACTGCTTCAAAATGCAGGTTTTATTAATTTTCTAATCAGCGCTGTGTGTGTGTGTCTCTCTCTCACCCCCATGCGTGTGTGTGTGTGTGTGTGTGTGTGTGTGTGTGTATGTGTGTGTATAAGGTAAAACAGCTACACGCGTTTCCTCTCTGTGGATCAGGATTTTGCCTGAAGTGGAGGATGAAGTTCTTTGAGTAGATAAGATTTGCTGTGGGTGTGTGTGTGTGTGTGTGTGTGTGTGTGTGTGTGTGTGTGTGTGTGTGTGTGTGTGTGTGCGTGCATGTGTGTGTACGTACTTCTTGAGCTGGAACTATTCATCTGCTACATTAAACACAGCTTTGTTTGCTCATCCGTACCAGAGATGATTCAAATCTGATTCAGGCTTCGTTTGATAAAGACGTTGAAGTGCAGCAGAATAACGGAGAAAAAGATCCTCATGGTTTCTTTCTGAGTGACATCAGTAACTACACATGAAGAGGACTACAGCATGGATAGTATGGTATTGTTTCTATAGTAACAGCCACCTCACAGGGGCTCGGAGTGGAGACGCAACACAGACTTGTAATATGTGGTGATGTTTTTTGTTAGACGAGATTTATGGAAGGAGTCTCCAGTGTCGGTGGCACGGTGACGCAGTGGTTAGCATGTCCGCCTGGCTCCGGTTCGTTCGGGCGTTTCTGTGTGAAGTTTGCATGTTCTCCCCGTGCTTGCGTGGGTTTCCTCCGAGTACTCTGGTTTCCTCCCACAGTCCTAAAACATGCACAGTAGACTAATTGGCTGTTCCAATCATCCCTATGTGTGAGTGTGAATGTGAATGAATGAATGAGTCTCCAGTGTAAGTGTGTTGGTACAGTCAGTGTGTGTTGAGTTTATTGTGTCTTTTTTTATTTGTTTTACATTTTTTCCTTTTTATAATTTGTATGTTATTGTTTTCTTTCTCTGTGCTGGCGATATCCAGAACCCGAGGCATTACATATTTATGTTTCAGGAATAATGCTCACCTGGTCTCAAGGATGAACTGATCAGATATTGGAGATCACAGGTCAAAGGTCAAGGTCACTACAGCCTCGTGTGTGCCATTGTCGTGAATGTGATATTTCGCTTACATTTTTTTTTTGCAACAAAATACAAAACACGTTCGTAACCCTTTAAAAACGACCCGCCAATCATACTCCCACTGACTGACCCCACCCCAGCACTGCTTCTTCACCAACCACTTTCATTTTGTATATCGTGCCAAGGCGCATAGCTGCCAGATGCTAGTTGTAGTTTCTCACCTGTTTCAGTTTTCTTTTTATTTATTATTAATATTATTATGGTGTAGTGGTTAGCATGTCCAGTAGATGTCCGTTAGCTAGGCTCCGGCCTCCCCGCGACCTTAGTAGTAGGATTAAGCAGTTTGGAAGTGAGTGAGTGATTATTACTGTGGAGGTGTTTTTCCCTACATACAGTAAAAAAGTAAAACTAAATTAAACTAATTTCAAAAGGAATCTTTTCTAGCTGTTTCTGATCAAACCTTAAACTGATGATACACGTTTGTTAAGACGTTTTTGCGAATGACGAGATGGTGAATACGAGTAGATGTTTATTTTGTATTTATACACACAGGACTGATGGATGTGCAGTCGGATTACTGTGTGATGTCTGTACGGCGGTGTATAAAGATTAACGGTATGTTGTTATTATTATTAATATTATTAATATTGTTCTTTTTTTGCCTTTCAGGTGCTACCTGTTGGACGGGATCTCGAAAGGGGCGTGGTTAAACCGTTCCAGTATAATATTCGCAGGGAATGATAAGTGGTCAGTGGATCCTCGTGTGTCCATCGTATCGAACTTGGGAGACAAACACGAGTACAGTCTACAGATACAGAAGGTGGACGTAACGGACGAAGGTTTCTACACCTGCTCGATACAGAGCGAACGCAACCCGCGGCCAAAACTCATCCAGCTAATCGTTAAAGGTAAGAATCCTCTTCTCCGTTTATAATCCACCAACACCTAATTATCTACTATAAACTCTAACATCTCCATTTTGCAATCTCAGCTTTCGGATTGGTACTCAGTAGAGGCGGGCATAAAACTCAGACCTCCATTATCTTTATATTAATGATATAATTCCTATTAAATTCTATAAAATACACATTATATAATCCCTGGTACATATATGTGTATATATATATATATAAGAGAGGGATGACCGAAGAGATGGATTGGTAGGTAGACAGATGGATGGTTGAGTTGATAATGAGGTAGAGAGACAGACATAGTGACACTGAAGAAATAAGATCCCTGGTACATTTTTGTAGATGGATGGATGGATAGATATATAGTCCGATATACAAACAGACAGACAGAGAGACAAATAATTGCTGGTACATTTTCATGGATGGATGGACGGAGGGAGGGATGGATAGATAATATGAAATATGATATGAAACATTTTAAATAGAATAAAATCTGAAGAAAATAAAAAGAATATTCATTCATTCATTCATTTTCTGAAGCGTTTAATCCTAATTAGGGTCGCGGGGAGGCTGGCGCCCATCTCAGCCGACTCTGGGCGAGGGCGGGGTACACCCTGGACAGCTCGCCAGGCCATCGCAGATAAAAAGAATATGTTTATGTTTATTTTATTTAAAGGTTTTATTTAATGACGTTCCTGCTCTTGGTGTTTGTGTGATTTGATCAGGCTTGAAGTTTAAACCCATCCGTATAAAATACAGTTTGAGGTTTTTTTGACATGTGAAAACTGTTTGGTGGTTGCCGCCACAGCCTGCAGAATCAATTTGTTGGTAGTTTTGTGGTTGGTGGTGGTGTTGGGATTGGTGCCGGTGGTGTTGTGTTGGTGGCATGGTTGGTGGTGGTGCTAGTGTTAGTGGTGGGGTTGGTGGTGATGGTTTTGGTGGTGTTGCTAGTGTTGATGTTGGTGGGTGTATTAGTTTTGGTGGTGTTGGTGCTGGTGTTGGTTGTGATTGTGGTGTTGCTGGTGTTGATGTTGGTGGCTGTATTATTGCTGGTGGTGGTGTTAGTGGCGGGGTTGGTGGTGATGGCTTTGTTGATGTTGGTAGCTGTATTACTTTTGGTGGCGTTGGTGGTATAAGTGTTGGTGGTGGTGTTGCTGGTGTTGGTCGTGATTGTGGTATTGGTGCTGGGGTTGGTGGTGTTGCTGGTGTTGATTTTGGTGGTATTAGTCTTGGTGGTTGTGAATGTGGTGTTGGTTGTGATTGTGGTGTTGGTGGTAGTGTTGCAGGAAGTATAATGTAATAATGATAACTCGTGCTACTAAACTGTAACCCGGGCTCGACCCGTTTCTCCATAAGCTCCGTATCTCATCTGATCCACTGCCGTCTGAGTCGTCGCGTTTCTCAGCCCTGACGCCATCCATCCATCACTTTCCGCCGGAGCCATTTCCTGTCTGCTGCCTGCAGCTGACGTGTTTTACACAGCGCTCTTTATCTAAAGATGACATTACCATAATGTAATTTCTCTTGCTTTTAGTCATAGCTGAAACTGAAACCGCAGAATATTTAGATGTACGACATGGCAGCTGTTACATCAGCAAACGTACTGATGGTCCGCAGTCAGGAAACGGACATCAATAAATAACGTCCTTACCTTTAAGGGGGAAAAAATAATCATACAGTGCACTTATTGTAAGTGAGATATTTTATTCGGCACAAAGTTTTAGAAAGGAACCAAGAGATCCAGTGGTGAAATGATTTCAACGATTTATTATTAAATAAAAAATTATCTCTAATTACCAACTTACTCACCTTTAATTAGACTCCGCAAGCTTCTCATCTGGAGTGAGACCATTTAAATCAATCACAGCCCTCAGATCGTTCTACATACAGTATATATAAATATATATATAATAATGAAGTCAGACTTTTAGTGATCTTTAACAATCCTCGTCATAACAAACTCATTAAAGTACAAGAGTTTAAAATACCGTGCTGTCGCGCGAACTTCTGGCCTTTATAATACATTATCTATAAAGAAATGTTGTTTATGAAGAAAGAACACGATGAGGAGCTCTTATAATAAAAGTACACCGTATCCTAAAGGAAGTGGCGACAGGTTTAATTAAGAATATCATCCTGGCTTCAGGAAAAAGAATAAAACTTCAAAAATCAAAGAAGTAAATAGTTAAATAATTCTATTAGAGGTGGTGGTGGTTCAGATATATTATTACCATCAACACAAAATGGATTTTCACTAAACTTTGTGTGGGGCTCGACCCTACATGAGTCCCAGACACCATTTAACGGCGAAGACGGTTAATCTGAAAAAAAAAAAACAAAAAAAAACCCTCTATCATAAAATCTGTCTTAGACTGATACCTGCAGTTTTAAAGATTAAAAAGTAAGAGTAAAAAAAATTAAAGTGTCAGAATGATGACATCATCAAGGCCCAAGTTAAGATCTAGGAGTTTGGCTTCAAACATCATTTCTTTCAGTATTTCAGGAGTTTGTGCTTAAATATATGAATCCTGGTGTTGATGTAGTTTCTCACTGCACAGGTGATGATTTTAATCTCAACCTTTTCACACCTTCAACACAAATCTGTTAATAAATGGCATGAAAGTACCAAAATCCTGTACTTATACATGTTTACATGGTCCTCATTCTGAGACTCAGTTGAAAAATAACTGCCCATAAAATGGTTAAAGCAGAAGCTCCCGCTCTCAGACTTTACACAATAGAAATTAATCTTGATACTCGAATGAGGTTAACTTTGAACAAGTGCTGTCTTCTCCTTTCATTTTGAAATGTCTGGTTCAAAGTTGAAGGTCAGGGCAAGGTCACTAATTTCAGACCAATGGCTGATAGGCGTTCCGTCACTGTGGAACACTAATAGGAAACGTTTTCCACACCCTTTCTCAACCATACATGCCCACAAACCACCGAACACGACCAACCTTCAGATCAGTAATTCAGAGCCTTAAACACTGAGCCAACACGTCCACCACCAAAAAGTGGAGGCTCATACACCACCACTCAGACTCGCACAGAATAAAGCATACACAGTCTAACTAAGGTAGGCAGAAAAATTTCATTGAGCAAAACAACACCAAACATAAACCGGAACACGGAACATAAACTCGTTAAACGGATAAATAAACTAACAAGACGGGATACAAAGGAAGGCAGAAATCAGCGAGTGAAAGGCGGTAAAGAGAAAACCTTCCCTGTTTTTAGTGCAGAATGTAGTCGGGAAACGCAGGGGAGATTGATTGATTGATTGATTGATTGATTGATCGATTAATCGATTGATTTCCTCCAGGACTGAACTCGATTTAACCCTTAAAATAGCTGCGTTACTCTTATAACACCAGCCACTGGTTGCCTATAAGTAGCTCCGCTTTTAGGCAGTTCACAAATGTGTAAATATTTTTCCCTTATTGAAGATATCTTGTACCATAAGTTTTCAAATTGTATCCCAGAATAAATTAGTCCTACTGATTCAGAGCTACATTTGCGTGAAAATTCATCAAAAAAAGTGGGTTTTCATATAAATATTTATCAGAAGAGTTCAGTAACAGTTCAGCAGCTGCCCTTAAGCCTCCACTAAAGTGCAACATTGAATAATTACTTTAAGTATTGAAGCAAAAGCATTTCTTCTAGTTTACACGGGTGTCTCGGACCATATGCTTGCTGGAGTTGTGTATTCTCACATTTCTTGTTGCCAGCTGTACAAATTCAGAGGAACAGTATCGAGGCTTTGTAGATACACAGCGCAGTTCCGATGTTTACTTTTCTCACTGCAGACCTTCAGAACAAATGCTTATGAATACAAATCATCCTCACGCCTTCCGAATGGACGGATGTCTTCCTGACAGCTCGTACACTTAGATAGATATCCGCCCATATATCTCCAGAGTCCAGCCGCATTGATCTGGAATTAGGAAAACGTCGGCGACTGACCCGTCCTCGTGTCTTGACATTTTTCAAATGGCAGGTCGGTGAAATTTCTTTCCGTGTTACCCGAGAAGAGTGATAAAAGTGTGCATGCCCTTCCCAAGGCGCCCAGCCTCTGCAGCAGCCTGAGATAATACTCTCAGATATCATAACTTCTCAAGGAATTATTTATTTTGCTTGGAGGTAGAACTTCAGCGCTGGTCATAGTTTTAGATGAGAGGGGGGAAAATCAGTAGTCTAACTTTATAACCAAAAATAAGGATCAACAGGGCAGAAATCCTGACTTTTACTCCCTTCAGCTTTTTATTTTGATCCCTCGTCTTTAAAATATACACCACAACAAGAAACACTTATACAGTATAATGCTTTTAATATCACAGAGATTTCAGAGTTGAAGTTACTGAATCATTTATCAATGAATCACTCAATAATATTCTTTAAAATGAATAATTAACTAAAAGGCCAGTGTGTGTGTGTGTGTGTGTGTGTGTGTGTGTTTTGTTTATGAACGACATAAAAAAACAATTATAAATACAAAGTTTTCCCCTCTGCCTCACAGCTAGAAGGTCCTGAGTTTAAGTCCCGGGCGTTTCTGTGTGGACTTTACATGGCCTCCCCCGGTCTTGCCTGTTCAGGGTGTTCCCTGCTTTCACCTGGTCCTGGTTAAGATAGGCTTCAGCCTCCCTGGGAGGGAATCTATTCCTTTTTCGTGCTAATCATGAGCAGGAACCTTTCCTAACTCATGTACTCACTGCTCAACAAAAATAAAAAATATATTTCACTATTAAGCGCCCAAGAATCTTTTGCATTCCATCACTGTTTGGTTTTAAATTGTATTTCCTAAATAAAGAGGAAAATGAAAGACGATTAAATGCAGGCAAACACGCCACCCGTACAAGTTCAGAATCCAAGCCCCTGGCTATCTCTCGCTCAGCGATGACCTTTTTTCCTTCTCAGGCCTGAGAGAAATCCGGTAAAGTAACAAAAACGTTCAGCGGTGTTTCTCATTTATTCCGAGATAATTCCAAACAGTAGCCCTGCGATGGCCTGGCGAGCTGACCAGGGTGTGCCTCGCCCTCAGAGTCAGCTGAGGAGGGCACCAGCCTCCCCACGAC
Organism: Neosilurus hyrtlii; assembly: GCA_028564935.1. NCBI lineage: Eukaryota > Metazoa > Chordata > Actinopteri > Siluriformes > Plotosidae > Neosilurus > Neosilurus hyrtlii. The sequence goes on along the minus strand of JAOUQZ010043646.1, from coordinate 2,081 downwards.
CCTAATTAGGATTAAGAGGTTCAGAAAATTAATGTTTGATTTCAAATAGTATTTATACAGGCACATCCATTGTGTGCTTTAGTACAGAGTGAACTGATCACATCACTAATGAAGAAGTGCAAACTTTAGGAACTTTAGGAAGTATATTTTAAGGCTTCCAGACAGCAGACCATCAAAACTGGCACTCATCTGTACCCTGAAAGCAAAAAGATGTCCACAAAGACCTGGAGAGCCAAATTTAGAACATTAACCCTTAAGGGTCAAGGTTATAATTGGCCGTTTTTGACTATCTTTGATTTTACCTTTACATTTTACCTTAATGTTCTGTCAACTCTACAGTTACTTTTTTATTTTGACATTCTGTATTTACACACTGGACCTAAAATAATGAAAAACCCCACAAAATCCAAGTAGAAAAAATGTTGGGTTTTTTTACTGTGAAAAACACAAACATGTTTAACGTACCAATATTTATAACTTAGAATGCAAAAATAAATTGTAAATTAAAAATCTATGTACAAATTTAAAACTGACATTTCTAGGGTGTGTTACTCCTCATGTAGTCCTCTTGATGGCAGCGTTTATCTGCAGACTGCCTTGTTTTTTTTTTTTTTGCTGTCATCACCCCGTTTAAACTGCCATCGCCGGAAGTTAAATTAAAAGAATTAAATGATTAATTATGACTTTGGTTTTACTCGGCCATCAACACAATTTGAAAACTCGCATATAGTTTGAAGTCTTCACTTCACAATTTGATACTGAGACCCAGCAAGACCGCATTTTCCTGCTACATCAGCTTTAATGGGCCACGTGATTTTGGACGCGCCGGCACGTCCAGCGACTCCTGCCTAAACTTAATAAAAGCTTGCATGCATCAGTTTCAATTACATCACACTGTTTCTCCTAAACCTTTTTTTTTTGTTCAGAGAATAAAACCAAGCAATACATTCGCACACTGGGGACGACATTGTAGTGCGAAAAGTAGTGAAAAGTCACATGACTATCTCGTGTCTTCATTGGCAATATGAACATATGAATATGGCAACAGCTGTCAGTGTGTCGTATAAATGTAATGTGTGTTGGGAAATATCGTTGTAGACTCTTGTGATGGAAGTTATAAATGGCAATATGAGACTAATTTGCATATGAATACTTGGCACAGTATCTGTATGAGCACATTCTTGTTTTAATGTAAACAGAATCTTGTATGAATTGTATTTGTGCCTAGTTTTATTTTATTTAGAAGTTCACTAGTTTATATCTGATTTGTTAGTTTATTATCTGTATACTTTTATTATTGCCATTAACTCGCCATATATGAACTGGGGGATTGACGTCCTATTCTCATCTTTCAACACACTCGCTAGAGTCAAACAGCAGTCTTTTTAAACTAGCAAACAAATTTTAGCAGATTGCAACTTTAACACTGTAGGTGAAAATTGCCTGAACATGAAAATATACATATGTTCATGTATATCAGGAGAGTCTAGAAGACTTTCCTTTTTGGTTTCAGTTTAAAGAAGATCTCAAATAACGTAACATTTAGTGGAGTTCAGTAGAAAGGCTTGTAGCCGATAGAGGAAAATGCAGGAAACTTGTGGCCCTTTGCCCATCCCAGGGCAAGAGAGGCTAACTAACTATATCTATTTATCCATGCTGTGGTTCAACCCCTGTCACATACATCAGCACAAGAGGTATAGAAAAGGTTTGTGACAGAAAATTGGGCTGATTCCTGGGACAGCTGTCAGTGTGTCGTATAAATGTAATGTGTGTTGGGAAATATCGTTGTAGACTCTTGTGATGGAAGTTATAAATGGCGTACCTGGACGAAAACGCGATATCGCCAAAGATACATCCTTCAAAGCATAATCTTTCACATGGCCAAGTACAAATATCCATAAACACAATCTCTCCATGATAAAATACTTGTGAAAGAAAGGGTTCCGTGTCCACGGGGTTGTAAAACAATAGAAATTTCCACTTATTGTACTGATTTTCACACGGTTTTGTGGTTGCTCAGGGTATTTCCTTATTATCCAAATTCACTATCAGAATCCTCTCCCTACTTACAGAATCCCAGG
>JAOUQZ010043645.1:0-12727 GCA_028564935.1 Neosilurus hyrtlii | reverse complement strand
ATATATATATATATGTGTGTGTGTGTGTGTGTGTGTGTGTGTGTGTGTGTGTGTGTGTGTGTGTGTGTGTGTTATAAATATGTAAATGAGGAGTCCACTTTTAAAACCTGCTAAGTCAAATTTTGTTAAAAAAAGTAATTTCCCTTATTATTGCCTCTTTTCAGGTACCTGCGCTTGTCCCACTGATAGCTCCACTTGCAACACCTGCTAACTCGTGTTGTTAATTGTAGCAGAAGAAGCGAAACTCTGTAAGATAATTTCAACGCCTATAAAAAATTCAGATTTTTTTTTTGAACTGACCAACTCGACTTGACAGGTTTTTCAAGTGGACTACTCAAATATTTCTGATACAATGACCGAAAATTACTTTTTATAGTCTTCTATTCTATTGTAAGTCTTTAGAATAGTCCACTGCAGGGCCAAAACACACAACCCTTCACACTCTCACCAAGGGGCAATTTAGAACAGCCAAAGTGCATGTCATTGGACTGTGGAAGAAAACCAGAGTACCCAACAGAAACCCAGATAAGCACAGGGAGAACATGAAAACTCCATACAGATACACTCTCGCTGAGCCTGGGATTCGAACCCAGGACCTTCTTACAGTGGGTGGATGTGCTAAGCTACTCCACCATGCAGCTCCTCGCAGAATCATAGAATATTGATATCATCATCATAGAGAGACACTTATAATGGACATAAAGTGGTGTGGTTCCGTCCTTAGTCAGTTAATCAAAGTTAACTGTAAAACCCATAGACTTTATATGACTATATAGATTAAGCCCAGGCAGCATAATGGCGGCGCAGTTAGCATGTCTGCCTCACAACAAGAAGGTCCTGGGTGCGGATCCAGAGCTCGACGCAGCGTGTTCATTTCTATGCAGAGTTTGCATGTCCTCCCTATGCCTGCATGGGTTTCCTCCGGGTACACCAGTTTCCTCCTATAGTTCATAGACATGCACATGAGGCTAATCACGTTTTCCTAGTTGAGAATGTAAATGGTTGTGTGTGTGTGTTGGCCCTGTGATGGACTGGCAAGCTGTTCAGGGTGTATCCGTCCTTCTCTCAGAGTCTGTAGAGCTCCAGCGTCCCTGTGACCCCTGTAGGATTAACCAGTTCGGCAAATAAATGAATGAATAGACAGGGCCACGATAATTTCCTGCCGGAATAATCGAGAAATTTTCTCATAATTATGTATGAAATTACTTTCTGATAATACTATTTTAATATCTCATAACGATAATATAACTATTCCCATCTCATATTATGGCTTAAGTTCTCATAATAATGAATTTGGGATCCCCCAACCCCCCCAACCCCACACCCCCCACTTTTTTTTCTTTTCTTTTGTTTTTTTTTTTACGATGACATATTAGGTTGTGATTATTATAACATAATAATCAGATAATTATGAGATTTAAAGGAGATTTCCCTTAGGTGTGACACTACTTCTGGACATGACTGCAGCCTTTTTCTTTCACTGTTTCCTCAAAACATTCATCACATCAACAAACAATTCATCCCATAAAGTTAAACAGGACAAACAGAGATGCTGGTGGAAAATATTGTGCTACTGATATATATATATACATCATATACAGTGTTGGAAAAAGTTCCCAGATCAAACAAAAATGAAATCCTTTGTACAAACTGGTGCAGAAGCCGCGCACGAGCTCGTTTTAAGCCCAAAGAGTTTGAAGTGTTGCGCGTGCCACCGCAGGTATTTCCCCAAACTGCGCGCGCGCTCTGCATGCCCCGTTCCCATAATAAACTCCTATGCTGGGAATCCAGGAACAGCGCTCGTATTATTCACCCCACACCCAAGGAACCGCAGCAACCCGACTTGACTTCAAGACACAAGGTGTTCAGGTATGAATGAGGTCTTACCGCGGTGGTGCGCGCGAGCATCCCGGTGCTGCTGTAGTTCCAAGGCTCGTCGGTCGGTCTGTTCCCCGCCATGCTGCTGGGGGACCCCGCTCCCAGAGTTCAGAGAGGAGAAAATGCCCCTGTGTAGCCTAGTGCGAGCTGAGCATCACGGGTTCTTCCCTATGAAGCTAAAAGAGAATAAATTCGTCGTTCTCCTCCCTTCCCTTCCCTTCCCTTCCCCTCCTCCGCCTGTAGCAGGAAGTCTACCGGAGATAAGGTGTGGAAGGCAGGTGTGAGCGCGCGCGCACAATATAACCGGATCCCAGGCCCGTTCATAGAGCTGCGGTCACACAGCACGCGCCACGGGCAATGTGCATGGATCTGCACATGTATGCACACAGCTTAGAAATTTCTCTCTCTCTCTCTCTCTCTCTCTCTCTCTCTGTCTCACACACACGCACACACACACACACACACACACACACACACACACACGCACATCTTTGTCTTGCTGTCCTTGTAAGGACGTTCCACTTTTCTATATACTTAGTGCACTTAATGCTATTCTACACATCATCTAACCCTAAACACAACCACAGCATTCCACACTTCTGTTCCACACTGAACACTCAGGCCAAAAACTAATAAAACAGTTTTCCTCATAGGAAACATCCAAACATCCACCACAAAGGTCAAACGCCTGTCCTGGTTGGAAGTTGTCAAAAAAAGATTCCATGAAGTATTTATGTTCCCTTCATTTTTTTTTCATTTATTCATTCATCTTCTTCCGCTTGTTCCGGGGTCGGGTCGTGGGGGCAGCAGCATAAGCAGTGAGGTCCAGACGTCCCCCTCCCCAGCCACTTCCTCCAGGTCTTCCGGGTTGACGCCAAGGCGTTCCCAGACCAGCCGAGAGACACATTCCCTCCAGTGTGTTCTGGGTTGATCCCTGGGTTTTTTCCTGGTTGGACATGTCCGAAACAACACACCAGGTAGGTGTTCGGGAGGCATTCTAATCAGATGCCCGAGCCACTTCAACTGGCACCTCACAACGCGGAAGAGCGGTGGTTCTAATCCGAGCTCCTCCCGGATGACAGAGCTTCTCTCCCTATCTATATGGAAGAGACCTGCCACCCTACAAAGGAAGCTCATTTCAGCCGCATATATTCGCAATCTTATTCTTTCGTTCTCAACTCAAAGCTTGTGACCATAGGTGAGGGTAGGAATGTGAATCGACTGGTAAATTAAGAGGTTTGCCTTCCGGCTCAGATCCCTCTTCACCACGATGGACCGGTATAAGCTCCGCTTTACAGCAGAGGCTGCACCGATCCGCCTGCCAATCTCCCGCTCCATCCTTCCCTCAATCGTGAACAAGACCCCAAGGTACTTGAACTCTTCCACTTGGGGAAAGACCTCATTCCAGACCCGGAGGGTGCATTCCATCCTTCCATGGCCTCGGACTTGGAGGTGCTGACTCTCATCCTGGTCGCTTCACGCTCAGCTGCAAATTTCTCCAGCGAGAGCTGAAGGTCCTGGCTTGGTGAAGTCAAAAGGACAAAATCATCTGCAAAAAGCAGAGGCGAGATCCTATGGCCACCAAACCAGAACCCCTCAACACTTTGGCTGCACCTAGAAATTCTATCCATAAAAATTATGAACAGAACCGGTGACAAAGGGCAGCCTTGGCAGAGTCTAACCCCCACTGGAAATGAATTCGACAAGTTGTTACCAATGCGGACCAAACTCTGGCTCCAGCAATACAGAGACCGAAAGGCCCATAGCAACGGGTCCGGTATTCCGTTATTTCCAGAGCACACTCCACAAGATAGCCCGAGGGACACGGTCGAAAGCCTTCTCCAAGTCCACAAAGCACATGTGGACTGGTTGGGCAAATTCCCATGCCCTCTCCAGGATCCTGTAGAGTGTTTAGGGCTGGTCAAGAGTGCTGCGGCCGGGACGAAAACCACATTGTTCCTCCTGAATCTGAGGTTCAACCATCAGTTGGATCCTCCTCTCCAGAACTCCTGAAAAGACTTTCCCGGGTAGGCTAAGGAGTGTGATTCCATGATAGTCGGAACACACCCTCTGGTCTCCTTTTTTTAGAAGGGGAACTACCAACCCAGTTAGCCAATCCAGAGGTGTGGCCCCCCCAATGACCATGCGATGCTGTGGAGACGTCTCAACCAAGACAATCCTACTACATCCAGAGCCTTGAGGTATTCAGGGCGGATCTCGTCCACCCTGGAGCCTAGTCACTAAGGAGCTTTTTAACTACCTTGGCGACCTCAGCCCCAGTAATAGGCAGACCCCCATCGGAACCCCCAGGCTCTTCTTCTTCCACAGAGAAAGTGTTGGTGGGATTAAGGAGGTCCTCGAATTATTCCTTGCACCTCCCGATAACATCCCCAGTCGAGGTGAGCAGGTCCTCATTTCCACTGTAAACAGTGTTTGTGGAGTACTACTTCCCCCTCCTGAGGTGCTGGATGGTGGCCAGAACCTTTTTGAGGCCTACCGAAAGTCTTTTTCCAGGCCCTCACCGAATTCCTCCCACACCCAAGATTTTGCATCGGCGACAGCCCAGGTTGCAGCGCGTTTTGCCTGTCGGTACCCGTCCACTGCCTCGGGAGTCACACAGGCCAAGAGGACTTGATAGGCCTCCTTCTTCAGCTTCACAGCCCCCCTCACTGCAGTTGTCCACCACCTGGTTCAGGGGTTGCCCCCACGACAGGCACCGATGACCAGCTCTGGGCTGTGAGACATGGAACATGGCCCATTCGGACTCTATATCCCTGGCCTCCATTGGGATGTGGTTATAGCTCTGCCCGGAGGTGCTTTGTGTTGAGGTGAGCCCAACTATATCTAGTCATTATCTCGCAACCTCACGCACCAACTCAGGCATCCCAAAACACAGAGTCAGTAGACAAGGATCGGCCCGGCAGAACCCACGTCTTTGGCTGCCACCCGGCTCACATTGCACACGACCCCTATTGCCCCTCCCACAGGTTGTGGGTTCATAGGAGGGTGAACCCATGTATCAACTTCGGGCTGGGCCCAGCCGAGCTCCAGAGTTTGTTTGTTTGTTTGTTTGTTTGTTTGTTTGCTTTTGTTTTACATTGTGCCCTATAACAATTTCCAAAAGATGTCATGTAAAACCTTCAGAAGCATCATAAAGGATCCAAAAAACCCACTGACGAACCTTTTAATATGTTGATTATTCACAATCCCACACACAAATGTTTTTGTGGTAAATATTTAAAGCTTTAAAAATTGGCTTTACCATCTGCTTCAGCATCGGCTTCATTGAGCACCCCTGAGAGGTTTCTTTGGTCTGTCTCTTTGGGGAATGTAAAGATTTGATGTAGAGATATTACAGGATTTTTTTTTGTTTGTTTGTTTGTTTGTTTGTTTGTTTTTAGGTTTTAGGTAGAATTAATAAACGAAGAACCGGCAGTTCTTAGTAGAACCTTTGAGGAACCTTTATTTATTTGTTTGTTTGTTTGTTTGTTTTAATTTTATTTTTGTGAATAAGAGTTTGAAGACTTTAGGAAGTGGAATGAAATTGATTCATTCATTTTCTAAGCCCCTTTAATCCTAATTAGGGTCATGGGGAGACTAGTGCCCATCTCAGCCAATTCTGGGCAAAGCACTAGAGTACACCCTGAACAGCTAGCTTAATACAGCTTGTTAGCATGTCCAACATACAGTAAGAAGGTCCTTGGTTTAAGTACCGGGCTTGGCAAGGGCATTTGTTTCTGTGCAGAGTTTGCATGGATTTCCTCCAGGTACCCCAGTTTTCTCCCACAATACAAAGACATGCACATTAGGCTAAGTGGCTGTTTCAAATTGCCCCTAGGTGTGAATGTGTGTGTGTGTGTGTGTGTGTGTGTGTGTGTGTGTGTGTGTGTGTGTGTGTGTGTGTGTGGGGTCTGGTGAGCTGTTCAGGGTGTACCCCATCTTCCCTCAGCATTGATTGAGACAGGCTCTAGTCTCCCCCACAACCCTAATAGATCTATATGTCACTAATGGGTGAAAAACAGTCTTGTTCCTCTCTCTTGTTCATGAGACCTATTATGAACAGACAATGCTGAACAGCGCTGGCATTTCTTCATCTGAATTTCTTTCAGTGTGGCAGTGGAATTCATATTTTGAGTGTAAAATAAGTTTTGGAAAGATTTAAACTCTTACTTCGAATACAGATTGAATACAGACCATGTGCCATCCATTCATCCATCAATCATCCATATCATATGGCTTCACTGTGTGTAACATCATGGCTCCACCTTCCCAGCTAACTTCAGGTGAGAGGCGAGGCACACCCTGAACAGGTTGCCAATCTATCATAGGCCTAACACGGACACAAAGGGCAGTGCTGGCTTAGTGGTTAAGGCGGTGACTCACTGTCATCACTGTTGGGCACTTGAGCAAGGCCCTTAACCCTCAATTGCTCAGGTGTATAAAAATGATAATTGTAAGTCGCTCTGGATAAGAGCTTCTGCTAAATGTAAATGTAAATAAGCATAATCTGTATGTCTTTGGACTATGGGAGGAAACTGCAGCATTTTGGGAGAACCCACATAAGCACTGGGAGAACCTGCAAACTCCAAGACCCCAGTTAGTTGTGAGGTTTGAACCTACAATCTTCTTGCTGTGAGATGACAATGGTAATCACTGTGCGACATACACTCATATCGGTTTATCTAGATTAGAAAAATGGTGGAACGTGTGAGCTTGAAGGCAGTTCTAAATAAGGGAAAATGAGACAAGTGGAGTGATAGTATAAATGAATCACAGAAAAGCTTTTGTTGGGCTTGTGTGGTCTGGGATGTAGCATAAGATATTAGTGAATCAGAAGCTATTCAGAGTTTTATGAAAACCTATTCTGTTTCTACATTTTTCATGTTGTTTTTTTCTGCTCTCATAAGATATATGTCACAAGATGTCAGTATTAGAGTAAAACTGTGGTAACAACCAGAGGGGTGAAATTACTGCGAAGAGATTTATATCAAAGTGATCTAACTGCTCACATGAAATATAAACTGAAACTCCACACCCAATGCCCTTATCGAGCTCAGGACACAAAGTCCCGAGCTCGGGCATTTATATGTGGAGTTTACATATTTCCCCATGCTTGCATGGGTTTCCTCTGGGTACTCCAGTTTCCTCCCACGGTTAGCAAATTAGGCTAACTGGCTGTTAAAATTGCCCCTAGGTGTGAGTGTGATTGTGAATGGCTGTGTGATTGTTTGCCCAGCAATGATATAGTGATCTGTTTTATTGCATCCCACCTTCACCATGTGCTCAAGCCTCCCCATGACCCTAATAGTAGGATTAAGTGGTTCGGCAAATTAGTTCTTCAGCGTCTAATAATCCACCCTGCTGAAGACCATACAGCATAGAGCTCAGTAATCAGCACTAATAAAACTGTTAAGGCTGTTCAGGTAATACATAATGCCTTTAAATATGCATAATCACAACCGAAGCTCTTTACTGATCCTACTGACAGAAACAGTGAGGTGATACTTTATTTGGAAAAACAAAGTAAATTATTTTTAGAAACCTTCACTGAATATCTGATTATATAAGACATTAACTTGATAACTGGACCTGATTCACATGTTTCACTCACTTTTCCACTACACAGACGTAGACGTCTCAGTACTGCTCATAATATTCTATTCACCAATAAGGTTGCATGTAGTATTGAATATCAAGATCATTAATTTCTGGACTTAATCCTGTCTGGTTAAGTTTATCTTTCCTCTTACCATCGCCATTTGAAACTAGACCTCTTGGTCTAGCTAGGCGCTCAGTGTTACTGCTGGTAATACATGTTTCCTTTTACAGGTGTTACACTAGCTGAGATAAGGTACTCTCTCAGAGTATAAACTCAAATGTATAGTATAATAGGTCTGGAAAAGGTTCTGGATTGAATTGTTACAGCAGACAAGAACCAGTTCAGACAAGATACTAATGTCAGGTGGTATTTGCTCCAGCTTCCTCCACAACCCTGAAGGATAATCATTACAGATAATGGACCACCACCACCACCAATCAACAGCACTAAACAACAACAACAATAACAACAACAATAATAATAATAATGTCTAGAATATGTTTGTCCACATTCACCTTTCCCCCAAAATGGTCATGAGCTTTGGGTAGTGACCAAAAGAACAAGAACGCGACTAAAAGCGTCCAAAATGAGCTTCCTTCGCAGGGTGGCAGGGCTCTCCCTTAGATATAGGGTAAGAAGTTCTATCATCTGGGAGGAGCTTGGAGTAGAATCTGCTACTCCATGTTAATAGGAGCCAGTTGAGGTGGCTCGGGCATGTCTCCCGAACGCCTCCCTGATGTGATGTTTCGGGCATGTCCAACCGGGAAGAGACCCTGGGACTGACCCAGAACACGCTGGAGGGACTATGTCTCTCGACAGATCTGGGAACTCCTTGGCTTCCCCCTGGAAGAGCTGGAGGACCTCACTGCTTAGGCTGCTGCCCTCCACAATCCGACCCCGGAACAAGCTGAAGAAGATGAAGATGAAGACATTCACCTTTCAGCTTTACTATGATTTCATGAATTGATCTTCAGTAAATCAAGATTGGTTAATATTTATCACACACACACACACACACACACACACACACACACACACACACACACACACACACACACACACACAAGAAAACAAAGATGTAGCCAAGATTCTTGCTTCTGAAAAAATTGTCCTTGTCAATTCATGGACACAATAAAAGTATCCTACAGAAATCTTGAAGCCTTGAAGAATGATTTCAAAGTATGCTGCAGGAGCATAACTACATATAGATAATAGATGAATGGATAGCATATACTGTATTATAACTGATAACATCCCACTGAATCAGGGTTTTCCAGAGACCCTTTAGCTGGACTGTACAATGAGCATAATCTTGCCATCATGCTATTGCTCATGTTGTATGAATTGTAAAAGTGTACAGGCAAGAATCACATGATTATACCATATGATACCAACGGTCAGACGTTCATATTTAAATTCCAATGATGCCAATAAGGGCAGAACGGTGGCTTCAGAGCAAGGAGATTGTGAGTTTGAGTCTTGGGCTCAGGTGGTTTTGTGTAGAGTTTGCAGGTTCTCCCCCGTACTTGCGCAGGTTTCCTCTGGGTACTTTGGTTTCCTCCCACAGTCCAAAGACATACACATTAGGCTAATTGGCTGTTCCAAATTGCCCCTAGGTGTGGATGTGAGTGTAAATAGCTGTGTGTGTTGACCCTGCAATGGTCTGGCAAACTGTTCAAGGTGCACCCTGCCTTCACCCAGAGTTGGCGGAGATAGGTTCCAGTCTTACAGCAGAATTAAGCAGCTTGAGTGAGATGATGCTAAGAGTCATCAGAATGAACATCTGGATAAGTAAGGAGTGCTTCATTTATGCAGTTATTATATTTTGAAAATTAAAAAACAAAGGTCAAGGAATTGCAGACATGAAGAACACCGGTAGAGCTGTTCAATTAGTGCCGCTTCCATCACCTGGATCTTCTCCTGATCTTTATTTCCTCTTGCTGACTTGTTTGCACTTAGATTTAATCCCATAAAACAAGCAGGTCACTCACAATGTAAAGCCTGTAGCCTGTGAAAACCGTTACCAAGCAACCACACCATGCTGATTATATATTTAGTGTGGCCACCCTTTACTTTGATTACAGCATTTAACCTTTCAGGCATAGAGTTCTCATATGTTTTCATTTCTTCACTCACTAAACCATTCCATATGGTTTGAAGTTCATTCATGCAAAAGTCAAAAAAATAAAATTGGCGACACCATTCAATTTTTCTGAAAAATTGGTATTTTCAGTGTTTTTGTGTATTAACCATACTTTTACCTCAATCAACTTTTTTTTTCACCACAGTATATTTGTCAGAATGATTTTTTGGATCTTGCTGCCTACAATAGCATTGTTCAATACATTTTCACCAAAAAAATTATAGAGAAGTGAGTTTTTACTTCTTTTTATTAGGAGCTTTTATACAACTTTTATACAAAAGTGGTGGTGTATAATCTTCACTGTACACTACTGTATGCTTTCGTTGTTGTGTATCAGTGCTAAAGAAATGGCCTTGGGAATCTGATGGTGTTGTGGGCACAGTTTTAGTAAAACGAGACAGATGAAGATCAGAAAAACATCATCTGGCTTTTTTTCTTCTTGTTAAACTGTCCAGTTTTGCGGAGTCTGTGCCCGCTGCAGCCTCAGATTCTTGTTCTCTTGTGTTTCTACATTTATACATCAGTTTATATCCGGCCTGATAAATTAGAACAAATGTGACCACATCTGTGAAAATCTGCCCAAGATCAGAAAATCACTTTATGAGTTATGCGTTGTTTAAGGTGGACACCTTAAGTTAAAAAAAAAAATAATAATAATAATAATTATTATTTATATATATATATATATATATATATATATATATATATATATATATATATATATATATATATATATATATACTGGTTCCACTTTCAAAACTTGCTTACTTCTGTTAGAAATTGTAGCAGAAGTCGGTGTGATAATATCTATGCCTATTAAAACATATAGATAAGTGACACATCTGTACAGTACGTAACTGTACAGTACAGATAAGTGCACATCTGGGTCATTCCCTGAAACTGGCACCTTATAGTGTTAGATTGGGTTGAAAAATTCACAATCTATGTGTAAAAAACACATCAGGGGGAAGTCAATTGTACAGTGATCATCGTTATATGGAACCTCGCCCCTCACATCAAAAATGAAAAAAATGAAAAGAACAATAACTAAAATTTTTTCAAGGATTTTTTAAAGGATTTAAAGGTCAGTTAAAGGATTTTACATTACATTTTATAACACAGTTCGAATACTAACAAAGTTCTTATTAAATAAAAAAAAATTCTATACCCATTCTACTGCATAAGTCTAATACAGTTGATTTAATCATAAATGATATGAGATTAACTTACGGATTTGTTGTTTTTCTCTTTTTTTCTGTGCTGCTGGAGCACATTGATCGTCACGTTCAGCCATCTTGAATCCTGAAAGGGAAATAACTATGAAAACGCGAATGCAAGAAGTTGATATCTCCTGCTATCAGCTTGTTGCATGCAATGGCCATGCCCTATTTGAAGATAGACTCTTGTTACAGTTTTTTCATGTATCTGAGCATGTGACAAGGTAGGTATTTAGGTAGAAGGTGATAGGGCAAAAAAAAAAATAAAAACACTTGGTCAAAAGGTCAATTTTGGCGTTTTGTGGAGATATCCACTTGTTGCTGTCAGCCCTCGATACGTATGTACACAACAGATTACTTTAAAAACACCTACATGCATAACTACTCTCCAATACTAATTCTGACAACAAAATAAAAAGTTGTCGGTAGCAGGTTGTAGTGGTTCAAGGTAAGCAGCTAAAAACAGAAACAGAAAACATTCCACTCTGTTCAGGTACATGAATTGAGATGCTGTCTAAAGGTTTCTCTCATTACAAAAAAAAAAAAAAACACAAACATTTCAAGGCAATAAGATGTGTCAGTGTACTGCTAAGTGAGATAAATAGGGTACTCTGCAGGTGATTAAAGGTGAATGTATAGCTCACCTTGGTTCTACAATGTAAGCACTGATCTTGTTTTTTTTTACTCCACCAATTATTTTGCTTTTGAATGAGCAACCAGTCTTGTGTAAACACATTACTGATATTTTCTTGCTAATAAAGTGACACTGTTGAAACGTTACCTCCTAAGATTAGACTGCATCTACTTTAGATTGCTGTATGTGTAGCACGTTACTTTAAATAATGCTTAACTTGCACTCCCAGTTGGTGAATTTGTGTGCAATTATTTATATTTTGTGAATGACCATTAATATTTGCAAGTCTGAAATTATTCAACTGATAATTTAGCATTTTTTTATTTATATAAAAATTATATACTGGAGCATATTTTCTCATGCTTGCAACATATATACAAATCTGACAACATAACCTGCCAGCTAGCTTGCTAACATAAACAATCTTTTGACACTAAGATTACTTAATAGTTAACACCTGCAAAAAAGGCCTAATATAATTTTTTTATGATCTTTATAAAAAAACAATGCATTTACCTTTACTTGAGGTTAACAAGCATGTTGGGTTTTGCAGCAAGTTTCTGCCCAGTGCTCACCAGTGCCACATGAATCCTTCAGCAGAGCAACTCAGATTAAGGGCACCTTATCAAACCATGATCTGCCACATCTCAGCTGATATCAATAAGGTTATTAAGCACCATTATCAGTTGATCTTATCGCTACCTAGCCATAAGATGACCCTTCTTCTGACCAACCAGAATAATACATCCAACAGCACTATGGTTTAAAGTTATTTAAAATATGCTGTAATTTAATTTTCTATCTGCTTCTGATTGTTTAAACCGACCCAATATCAAGATGTGTGTTCTGAATTCAATAACTTCCCTGAGTTTATCTAAAAGGGGAACTTTTATTTGTATTTACATGCATGCCACATATTTTCAAGGAACCACATGAAATCGGAACATGATTTCATCTAAAAGGCAAAAAAACAAAAAAACAAAAATAAGATAAAACAGGATAACTGAAACTTGCTGTTGACTGTGAGATGACGTTTCACTAAAGCCCCTTTGAATATGCGATTTATAGTGATGGGAGATTATTCTGAAAACGGGGAAATGTAATTTTAATATTGAAATTATAATTCTAAAATAACCCGGTTCCATCCCTCCTACTGGCACACAGAGGCACTCACCCACACAAACACCTACATCCACACACACACACACACACACACACACACACACACACACACACACACACACACACACACACAC
>JAOUQZ010043644.1:0-10000 GCA_028564935.1 Neosilurus hyrtlii | reverse complement strand
CTCTCTCAATGTGTGGCAGGTCAGTGCTTCGTGTGTGTGTGTGTGTGTGTGTGTGTGTGTGTGTGTGTGTGTGTGTGCGCGCTCACTTTGGATTGGTTAAATGCAGAGCCAAATTTCCCTTGTGGGATTAATACAGTATATTAAAACCAAATTCTAGTCACATATACACTACATGTCAAATTCAGGAAGGCATTTTACTAAGAAGTGTAAATTTTTCCTTATAAATGGGTGTAAGGAGATTTGAACTCCCTGTAAATGAAGATCAGCTCAGATTTTACTCCTCATTTTTATATATTGGAGAAATGAAGTCCTCCTAAACCACTGATGCATCTCACAGCCCAATTTTGCCTCTGGCAATACAAGCGCTGTTTATTTCCCACTTATTTTTCCTTGTTCAAGCAGTGTGTAATAATAATAATAATAATAACTCGAGACGCGTTGTTTGTGAGGGAGCGTGTGCAAGAAGCTGAGCCGGAGTGAAATGGGTCATCACATTTATTTCCCATTAGGTGGATTTATGCTACGCTAATGAAGCATGCACGTTTAATACCCGGTAAGCTCAGTGCTCGGTAATGACATATCACAGAAAACACTTGAAGTGGACACAGAGTTGTGGGAGAAATGACTTTTTGACTGCTCATTAAATTCAGCGGCTTGTGTCCGTGTGCACGAAAGCTCAATTGCTCGTAGCCGCAGCTGAGCGCTTTCTGGGCTTGACACTGCATTTCTGAGAGCACACGCTTGTTAGAGTGGCTGCCTAAAATGCAGATTTCACTTTTTATTCCTTATCACATACAGTAAGATGCTCTGATGCTGAACTCTGGCTTGTAAAAGGATCCGTAAAGCCACTCGAAGGTCCGTTCAGACCAACCGCTGCTTAATGACATGAGGATATGCATTGGGCGTCACAACACGGGTCGAATAAAAAGAAATCCTGTTCTATGATATAAGCAGCGTTGATGAAGCTCTGAGGTTGAGTTTTCTTAATGCTTCATTGTCACAGGACCCAGACTGCTGTTTCAGCAAGCTCTCTGTTTTCTTCTTTCTTTTTTGCACCAGTGTTGGAGTCCTGGAGGGCCGCAGTACTGCACTGATTGACACCCCCCCATGTAAACCCCCACCCCCCCACCCCCCCAACACTGTACCAGGCGCAGGGCTTAAAGGGGTGGTAAATGATTAATTACTTGAATTAGAAACCTACCCAGAAATTACACTACACTCAATTTGTGTTAGTTTATGGTATGGTTCTACGATGGTTTCTTTTACAGCAACCTACTCGCAACGTTTTGCGATAGGCACGTTATAGGAGCACTACTGAGCGGAGCATGACTTCGATGGCTGTCCCATGTACATCCGTCCATGCCAAGCCTCTCGCTGTACACAACGACATTTTATGTATTGTAGAGATGCCATATTTTTGTACAATAACTATTAAACACTTTTTGGTCTCAGACTGCAGAGATGCATGTTGGGAGTACGGACATTTTAGAACTGATGGTGTTCTGATTGGTTCTCTGTGTGATGATGTAATCAGTCCTTTGTGCTTGTCATCACCTCAACCCCGGACCCAAGCACACATGCACACGCAATCTTTGCAGCGACACGGAACATAAAATTGTTAAACTAATAATGAAACTAAGGGGTGGTTAAACATTTTCTGTTTTAAGAGTTAAAGCAGTAATGCATGCATGTTCAGTTTTATACATGTGCAGGGCTGCTCTACATGCAAATGTAACATCCAGTTTCAGTCCCTTTGCGGCATAAACCAGAAACTCGCACCCTCACCTCCACCATCACTATTAGCATCATTACTACCATCAGCAACACCATCCCCCCAAGCATCACCTCCACCATCACTATCATCGGCATCGTCACTACCATCAGCATCACCATCACTACCATCAGCATCACCATCACCCTAAGCATCATCAGCATCACTACCAATATCATTATTACTATCATTACCATAAGCATCACTATCAGCATCATTACCTTCATCAATTTCAGCATCACCCCAACCAACATCTGTATCACCATCATCCTAACCATCGACACCACCAACATCACTGTCATCAGCATCGTCATCATATCACCATCAGCAACAACATCAGCATCATCACCACCATCAATATTACTTCTCTCAGCATTATCACCACATCAACACCAGCATCATCACCACCATCAGTATTACTTCCATTAGCATAATCACCACCATTACTATAGTCACCATCAGCATTATCATTACCATAAGCATCACCAGCACCACCATCATTATCACCATAAGCAGTGTCATTAATGACAGTGAATTGAGGATCCATCATGGGAAATTGACTGCACTGGCTGTGTGTGTGAATTATGCTTATGCATTGTATTGAACCTGCCCCAAAAATGTAAATACAACCAATCCTAGTGCTATCTTTTTTTATTACTTTTTGGGTTTTTTTCTTTGTATATTTTACATGTACCGTCCATTTGATTGTCTCAAGTCCAGTGGGTCCTGTTGAATTCATTGGACAGCCGCTAATTCAGTCTGCACTATTGCTGGCTGCTACGCTAAAACGCGGACTCGTATTTGTGACAGTGGAGTGCAGAGCTGCGGGTAAAAACCTGTGCCTTCATTTCGTGTCAGATCAGAACATAATTACCCGGAAGAGGTTTTTAATAATTAAACCTGGGGATTTATTATCAATTTTGGACGCGCATAGCAGACTAGATCAGCTTTTCAATTCTCACTCTTAAGGGAAAATCCTGTATCATATCAGCCGAATTATTATCAAGTCGAATTAGTGATTTCAGGAAAAGTAGATAAAAAAACAACTGTTCACTGAGTAAACCGAATAGATTACTGCATAGCCTATACATATTTCTATTATCTCCCCTCCCAGATCTACCCAAAGAATTGGGAAGCATTAAGATCCAAGTGCAAAATGCGTATTGCTCTCTAAAGCCAGTGTAACAGATCAGAATGTTTTATGATTGGAAGGCTAAGTACTGCGAGGTTAAATGGACTAGTCAGGCACTCTTGTCTATAGACTAAACACAACGGACTGACTGTACAAACTGCTCTGTGATTAGCTCAGTGATCATAGCGAGATTGTAAAGGCTGAAAGTAATATTATACTGTTTATATTATCTAATATACTAATAGGGTTAGGGTTAGGGTTAATATACGGTTTGTATGTTTGGGAAAATGTTAAAAGTGTTGAACCACCCCTAACCTGACAGGTGATACAAACGAAAGTGGAACTCGGCGCGTGAAGGGCGGTGAAAAGAAAACTCAGTGTTAATATTTCTTGCTTTCACTTCAGAATAAATTTGGAAAATGCAGGGCAGCTTTATTTATTTATTTATTTACGGAGTCCTACAACTCTTATAAAACTAGCCTCGGACACCTAGTAGTAGAGGTTGTTGGAAGCGCCGCCTTTATGCAGTGCCTAAATCTTTATTTTAAATCTTCAGGTTGTTATGCAAATGAAGTTTCTACAATGTTCTATTTATTCATTTTTTGAGCAATTAAAAACTCTGAATGTTCTCTGGTTGCATTCTGCTTTTCACACAACGATCGTCAGTGTAAGTAAGATATGCCTCCATTTCTAATAATTAATAGTTTTTTGCTTATTTTTATTTTGTGTATTTTTAATTTCCAGTGCTTTGGTTGGAGATGTGGAAGGCACGGATAATCAGGTAGCTATTTTTCCTAGGATAGATATTTTTCCTTTATTTACTTTCTGTAATTCACCCCGAGTAAGCACATGCTTTCTCCTATCATGAAGGAAGTCAATGCGGACAGTGACTCAGACAGCGATGACAATGTATGCATTACCATCGGCAACATTAAAACCGGCAGGATCCAGAGCATGTGAGTAATCCCTGTCCAAGGTCAAGCAGGACGCTCATGCCCTGCACTGTTTTCTGTCTCCTGTGTCTCTGCCATCTCACATTATTGGGAAAAACAATTAAAAAAATCTCTGTTATAATGATTGAAATCATTTTATTTACTTTATATACAGTATAACATTTAGGTATAATTTCTCCTATAGCATACAGTTTAAGCACATTTCAAAAATAAATACTTAAGTTAAAAATAATATGAAAGAAAGCCACAGAAATTAAATCACAGTTTTAAAAAGAGTGCACAGGGATTCAGACTCTGATGAGACGTACTTTTGAAACAGAAAACCCTGGATTTAGATGAATCTGAGATAAATCTGATGTTCTGAAATCAGTTTACCAGTCATGCTCTGTTAGTTAAATTTAGTGCTCAGTGTGTTTCCATTTTGCAGCAGCGCTCCTGTCAATCTCAAGACCTCAAGCATAACCACTGTGTCAGGTAACTGTGACCTTTAACCTCCTACCTGTTTATCTTCAAATAATAAAGTACATATTGTGGGAACACTGTGATTAGGAGCCTCAGGTCAGGTTGCGGGAGCAGTAGCCTAAGCAGTGAGGTCCAGATATCCCTCTCCCCACTCACTTTCTCCAGCTCTTCTGAGGGAACACCGACATTTCCAAACCAGTTGAGAGACATAGTTCCTCTAATGTGTTTCGGGTCGACCCCGGGGTCTCTTCCGGTTGGACATGCCTGAAACACCACACCAGGGAGGCATTCAGGAGGCATTCGAAATTCTTAATTTAGTTGTATACAAATCAAATATTGCCTCCCGTTCACATATGACCACCACCAACCAGGGAGGGGTGTAAGAATGCACATGCCCCCTTCGTGACACACGATGCTGCCACTTGCATCTTTACATACTGCTGCACATGCACATTCAGGAGTGGCCTTATAAACTTGATGGAAAAGTGATATAATTCCCTTTGTATGAATGAACTCACTGAAGCCTATGATTGGCTGGTGATCGCTGCGAGTGACAGGGAGGTGAGTGCATGCCATCCGTCCCTCCCATGAGAGCTCGACCAATTAGCTCCCATTGACACCCGATTGTGGCTGCGGCATCAACCTGGATTGGAATCTGCAATCTCGAGGATGATAATCACACGCCTTGTGGATGACTACTATGTCATCGGAGTTTATGGGAACCTATAGCAAGTTTTTGGGTCGTGCAATACTTAAAAATGACACTGTTGATAATTTCCATCATGCAGGACTTTGTCATTTAGTTGTTGTTGTTGTATATTCGGGGTTTTTTTTTTCTAATTGTTTCAAAGTTTGGATCACAGCATCCCTCTTGGATTTTTTTTTCTGTTCTTCCTCTGACACCAAATGGTGCGGCCATAAAGTGACAATGAACTTGCTGAAAGTCTCAAATTTACGATTCTCAGTAAGTGACCAAAATGTTTTGATCATTTAAGCACTTGGTGTTTCCGAATGCTTCCCAGGTATGAAGGTCAGCGGACTGGCTGTAGTTGAGGTGGACGGCATTGTTGGAACTCCAGCACTACAGCTGGATGAGGAGTTTGAGGAGAAGCCTTGGAGAAAACCAGGTGTGTTCCATCCATGATATAGAGGATATTATTATATTTGTGAAATAATTATAATAACTATCTATTTTTGGCATTTGATGACGCTTGAAATAAAGTAAAGTTCGTATCCAGGTAGTGGATGCAATCAAAGCGTTCCTGGTCTCCTGCAGCAGATGAATAGAGTACAAAGGATGCTGCAGGAGTGAGCAGTGGAGACCCATAAAATGCTTCAGCAATTCTATGGCAATGAAGCAGTTAGCTGAGCAAAAGGTTTGAGTGGAATTTTTATGTCAAGGCATTTCTACTGTCCTGCGGTGACATGCTGGCTTGAAATGCAAATGCCACTCAAAACATTTCGCCTGGCGTATTGCTTCATTGCCTTAGGCTTGCATAAGCATTTTAAGGGTCTCCACTGCTGATCGCGAATTCTTGCTCAGTGCCACAAAATTGCATATAATATAAAGGTAAATGGTGGGAAAAACATGTTAAAGATAATCAAAGTATTATTTGCAAACATGGAAGTTTCTATACACAATATACTGAAGATAATCATCCAAATGGTGGCCGTCTTTGTCTATACACACTTGGAGGTGATTTCTGAACGCTGCCAAGGGCCGACAGGTAATGCCGGGTGGAACAGCGATCTCCTGCTGAATAGCAACCTTAAAGGGAAATTAAACCCAAACTCAACGCTTGCATGCATAGTTTATGTCAGTTTCGATTAAATTAAAAACATTTTAATGTTATAAGTAGTGAAAAGTTGCTAGGTCACCTTGTGTTTTAGTCAGAACTAATTTGCATATGAATTCATGGCACAATATAATTTTTTTCTATGAATAATCAGACTCTTGTTTGATGAATGTGAATGGAAATGCGTATGATATGTATTTATACCTAGTTTTATTTTATTCAGAAGTTCACTAGTTTATATCTGATTTGTTAGTTGAATATCAGTATACTGTCATTATTGCCCTTAACTTTTCTGAAATTATCTGAGGGATTCATGTCCTGTTCTCGCGATTCTTGCGATTCTCTTGTGAGTTTGAGACAGCAGCCTTTTCACACTGACTAATACAAACTGTCGAATAGATTTTTAGCTGATTGCAACTTCATAAAAACTTCGTAAGTAAAAACCAGCTGATAATTAAAATATACAGTACATATGTACATAATTTGCATAAATGGCTTACATTTGATCTTAAGGGCTTCAAGAGTTTGGGGACAGTGAGTATACACACGTGATTTAAGGTATCCCCACAGAAAAAAGTCAGACGGGGCGAGGTCAGGGGAACGGGATCTCTTGATCTGGAAACATTTTCGTCAGCACTTCCAGTGAACTTGGAGTTGTGCGTGCTGTAGCTCCATCTTGCTGAAAAAATACATTGAGTTCTTAGTAGTTCCAGTTGGGGTTGGGCTAACAACAGAAGTTATTACCACCTCTTCTGCATTGCTGGGCTTGGCAGAGGTTTGTGCTTTCAAAGTGCTCTTGTTTTTAATGCAGCATTGCTTTACA
The DNA here is from genome assembly GCA_028564935.1 of Neosilurus hyrtlii. Taxonomy (NCBI): domain Eukaryota; kingdom Metazoa; phylum Chordata; class Actinopteri; order Siluriformes; family Plotosidae; genus Neosilurus; species Neosilurus hyrtlii. The sequence goes on along the minus strand of JAOUQZ010043644.1, from coordinate 3,063 downwards.
CACAACTCACCTGGGTATGAATGACCAAAAAGTCGCTTTTCTGATTGGCTTCAATTTCCAACTTGTGTAGAGTACTTGTACACTACCTTTAAAAAGTTTAGGGTCACCCAGGAAATTTCGCATTTTCCATAAAAACACAAAACTACATTTATCAAATGAGTTGCAACATGAATATAAAATATACTCAAGACATGGACAAGGTTACAAATAACGTTTACTTGAAATAACAATCTTGTCCTTCAAACATTTGTTTTGTCTAAAGTTCGCCTTTTGCAGCTATTACAGCCTTGCAGACCTTTTTTCAAGGTAAGATGAGAAATTTTACCCTAAACTTCCTGAAGCAGTCCTAGTTGGACTGGTTTAATGGGCACTTCTTCCATAGTTCAAGCTGCTCCCATAACGAGCCATGTTGAAATCCAGTTACTGCACTGGCCACTTCATTATTGACAGAATACCAGCTCTTCTTTAAAGAGTTCTTGCATAGTTTGGGTCATTATTGTGTTGTAGGAGGAAACTGGCTTCAATTCAAGCAGCCCGCAGGGTATGGCATGGAGTGATAGCCTTCCTTGTTCAAGATCCCCTTTTACCCCATACAGATCTCCCACTTAACCACCACCAGAGCACCCCAGACCATCACATTTCCCCCACCATGTTTGACAGACAGCATCAAGCACTCCTCCAGATTTTTTTCCTTTATTCTGCACCATGTAAATGTTCTTCATTTTGACCCAAACACCTCAAACTTGGATCATCTCTCTATAGTACTTTTCCCCCAGTCTTCCTGTGTCCAGTGTCTGGGTTTTGTTGGTCACATTAATCTTTTCCTTTTGCTGACCAGTCTCAGATATGGCTCTTTCTTTGCAACTCCAGGAGTCGTCTCTTCACTGTTGAAGTTGATTCTGGTGTTTTGGTGTTTTGTGGGTACTATTAAATGAAGCTGCCAATTGAGGACCTGTCAGGTGTCTGTTTCTGAACCTCAGACTTTTCTTTCTATCCTGGTTAGAGCCAGTTTACGCTGTACTGTGAAGGGAGTAGTACACGCCATTGGATGAGATCTTCAGTTTATCATAAGATAAAGCCTTCATTTCTCAGAACAAATACAGACTGATGAATTTCAGAAAAGACAATTTTTTCAGGCCATTTTTATTCTATAATCAAACCCCAAAATGCTGATTCTCCTGATATTCAACTATCCTATAGAGGGATAATTTTATTGCTTCTTCACTCAGCACAACATTTTTAATCAGTTAGGCTTTTTAACATGACATCCTTAGATTAGCTGACACAGTGTACCATTGGAACATGGGTTGCTGAAAATCCACACACTTCCAACTACAACAATCATGTATAACAGTTAACAGTGTCTACACTGTCTGTCTGATCAATTTGACCTTTTTTAATTTAATTTTTTTTACTGCGTTTCTTTCAAAATTAAGGACGTTGCTACATTAGTGTTGCAGTTCCAGGACAAAATTATTAAAACTTCAGCCATTAATCATATCATATATTTTATATAATATGTCAATATCATATGAATGTAATAATCATATATTAATCATAATCAAAAATTTCACTTGAAGTGGTGCATTTGGGGTGAGTGAAAATGAGTACCTGTTTTTTGTGACCAAATTGTGTTGGTTGTAATCACAGCATGCGTGTGTGTGTGTGTGTGTGTGTGTGTGTGTGTGTGTGTGTGTGTGCAATCAGGTGCGGATCTGTCAGACTATTTTAACTATGGCTTCAACGAGGACACCTGGAAGGCATATTGTGACAAACAGAGGAAACTGCGCATGAGCCTAGAGTTCATGACCTTAGGCTCGTCTGACAAAAACATGGTGTGCTGCATCGACCTTTTCCCAGATGAGAGTAATTAACCTCACTTAAAGTCTATAAAATTAATTGATGTTATTGACAGCCTTATTTCTCTTTGTGTGTGTGTGTGTGTGTGTGTGTGTGTGTGTGTCCAGGGTAGTCAGGAAGAGCTTGTCTCTAAATTAGATTGCGCCTCCAGGTACGTCTTACTCCTTCATTGACTTCTCAGACTCGTTACTGGTTTTGTACGTAGCTGCTGAGTTTCTGGTGCGGGCGATTGAGCCACGCCCATTCAGATAGACAGATTCTGCCACTGAACCGATTCTTGAACAGGCCCTAAAGCACCGGGACACTATTAAGGAATGAAATTTGAATGTGATGTCACTCCTGGGTTGTTCAGTTCTCAAAATGATTGTGTGTCCATCAAGTGCTCAGAAATCTTCCTTTGTACCATGATGTGGTTAAACTGATCCATGTTGTGAAGATCTCACCTTGAAAGATTTCTGCCCTTTAAACAAAACGAAATGGCCACTCAACAGCGAATTGTGTTCCTACTGACGGAAAACATCCGACTCTAATTAGCTCCCGGCAAACATAGTGGCATAATGAGCTACTGCAATGGGTGGCGTCTGTCCATCTGTCACACTTTGGTTTCCGGACGATAACGTAGGAATGCTTGCTCGGATTTTTATGAAATTTGGTATGCGGGTTTGTCTTACAGGTACCTCACCTGGGATTGGTGCACACCAAAATCCGTGCATGATCCAGCTGGACTTCATTTGTTTAACGCGACACTTTTGATTTTGGTTTAAGGAAGATATAGATCAACTTTAAAATACGCATTCCTGGGCGGCGAGAGCTTTGGACCCCTGCGGTCTATTTTTTCACTTTCATATTAACTGCCAAATCCTAGAGATGAAGATACTCCTGCCACTCACAAATATATAACAGACCAGTTTCCTCAGTAAATAAATGACTGTGTATAATATTTTTGACTCGTTGGTTCAGTTGGACGGTCTTTATTTAGGATTTGTGTGAGAATGTGGTGCTGGGTGTTTATTCAGAAATATAAACATTCTATAAGGGTGAACAAATTCGGCACAAATTTCGGCATCCTCTACATATGCACAAATTACATCCATCTTCAATCTTTTGCTGTAAAAACACGCAAGCTTGTGAAAAGTGTGTGTGTGTGTGTGTGTGTGTGTGTGTGTGTGTGTGTGTGTGTGTGTGTGTGTGTGTGTGTGTGTG
>JAOUQZ010043643.1:0-12729 GCA_028564935.1 Neosilurus hyrtlii | reverse complement strand
AAGTTATCTGCGTTTTGTTTCTCACTTGTGTGACGTCATCAGCGCCCCCCACCGCATCCAAAACTACACTGAAATCGATTGTGCTAAAAGTACATTCAAGTCATAACAGCAGAATCATTTTTTCTTTTTTATTTCTTACTGTGACCATCAGTCCCCCACCGTGTCCAAATCTCAATCATTTGTGTTACGTTTGTGCTGTTACAAGAAATTATTTTGCTGTAATGATTTTAAAGTTATTTTTGTTTTTATTTCTTAGTGTGAAACATCACTTTGGTGGATTTCACTTTCATCAGAGTTAAAAGATAAAGATCCGGTATTTGATATTGTAAAGACTCGGCTGAGTGAAGGACTGAAGCACACAGTAAACTGGAGTGATATGAAAGGGTCTGACAGGAACCTTGATGGGAATCCTTGTTTCTGTGGAATAGATATTAGGTGATGCATACACACATACATGAGGAAAAAACCACTGGAACAGTCTGAGCTCACCTCTCTGCTGACTTTCGTGAAAAATAGAGGAAATTCTTTGTGCTTAACAACTTTATTCATGTGAAATTTTATCATTTATTTGATGAAATGGAAGCATTGACCAGCAAAGTTTAATATATAACAGTGTTTTAAACAGGCTGTCACACTCTATCTGGCGTTACTATCCTCATATGCAGTACACTGACAGTGATTGATTTAGTGTCTACCGAATAATTTTGGGGATTAATCAGAAATGCATCAGTTTTACGTATGAAGAAATACACGTCATAAACTAGCAACCTGTCTGCTCCTCGTGAGAAAATATCTAATAGCAGGTGACGGGCTACCGATGCCAACTGTACTCCACAGCAGAAAAAGTTTGGAGTCGCATGTTGGTTACTGACGGGCGCGCATGCCTAGACGTACGCATATTAAAAACATTCTTTTACCACAGTATATATATACAGTCATCAACATTTGATGAGCTTTAATTTATGCAGTCTGAAGTGGTTCAGGTGTTGCCTAGGAGGGCTTTGTTTCTGTGGCGGCAGGAAGACACAAGTTCGTTACGCTTATTGAGTGTTGGTAGTTCACCAGTTTTTGGACGACACCAAAAAAATAATCAACAACCATAATAAACGCATCCTGAACCCCCCAAGAAAACCAACACCGCCGCATCACCCAAAGAAAACAAAACGTAACTGCCGACAAAAGAAAACCTGCCACTCAACAGTAACTGCCTGCAACATTCAGTTATTTTCCAAACCGCGGTCACACGCAAAGACAACAACACAACAGAAACATACATCGGACTCACAGAACAAGATATAGAAATCACACTGCCTCATTCCGCCACGCCAAACACAAACTAAATCCCCTGATGAGATCAACCACGAAACAGGCTTGTCGGGATGAAACGGTAGTACTGTTATTTTTTCCCACATACAATATATACATATATATGTGTGTGTGTGTGTGTGTCATTCCACACTACTGATAACTAAAACGGAACCAGTGGACAAAAATAAAAGTTACATTTGGAAATTTGCATTACTGTCAATTATTGTGCCAATGTGTGTTGTTTACAATCTTTTAACAGAGAAGGCACACCAACCTTCCACGCGGTCAAAAATAGGGTGCAAATGTGCACTGTCACCACAGTGTAACTGTGCTACACTGTAACAGACATTCACCTGTACGCCTGGTAAAACTCAGATCTTATGGCCAATCTATCACAGCTTAAATTCAGGATGTCAGTTGAAGGTAAAAACACAGAGTTGAAGTTGCAAGCTGTGATTTGAGGTTGATGTGGAAATGTTTCTCTTTTGTGACGCCGACTGATAGGTTCCATTGTGGTTCACAAGACGGGTGACACGACCCGTTATGCTCTTTAAAAATGGACCAGAGAACAACACCTGATTGTTAAAATTAACTATTTCAGGATGACAAAAGGAGAATTTGGACTTGTTTACTATGTTGTTTTCTTACTAAAGCGTTTCTGTTTTGGGACGCCATTTTAATTATGATTTTACACCTCTTTCATAAATAATTATATGTTGACTTGACAGTGAACATTTTCCTTGTTTGCCCCGCTAAATCTAAATGAATATAGAGCAGTGATAAGTCAGCTTCATATTAGTTGATATTCGTAACAATTTATAATCATTAATTTTTTGTTGCATCTAAGGACCTTGTATATAAAATCAGTTTTTCCAACACACACACACAAACAACAGTTTACAATCACATTCACATCTAGGGGCAGTCTGGAACTAATATTCCTTATTGTTCATGTCTTTCCTCTTGTGTGAGAAGAAAACCACACATGGACAGGGAGAACTTGCAAGCCTGGGACTTGTACCCAGGACTTTCTTGATGTGAGACGGCTTGCCACTGTAACCACTAGGGGTGCTGGGAAATTCTGAATTGATCCAAATTTTCAAGAATCGATTTTTAAGAACATGTTTTTTCGAACATTTCCAACCTTACTCACAGCATGTACTGTTTGTCCACACACGGCCTCCATCATGAATTGTTCCAGTGAGTGGCGGCTCCAGAACTAGCTTTTAGCCTAGCTTTGACATGGATGAGGAAAAAAAAATACAGCCTGCGCCGTCTTTGCTGAAGGCAAATGCTTGCACTTGCACTTTGGTTTTTACAATTTCCGGGTAAGAAGGAGCTTGACATGACATATGCGGTGAGCAAAATAAAAGTCAAGTATTTTGGGAACACTTCAAAGCCCCGAGCCCACATCTTACGCCATCACCCGGAGCTAAAAGAACTGCAGCAGCAGCACGACCATCTCCTGACCAACGCACCTCCATCACTTCACTAAACTCCCAACCGATTTTGAACGAGCAAAGCGGATCAGTACATCTACAGAACCAGCTGTGTAGTAATATAATTTTTTTCTTTCTTATAGAAGAGTCGTTCCTAGCTTATAGAAGAATGGAGTTACTCGTGAAATTGGCTCCCTTTGTTTGTAATGGTTATGAACCAAAAAATCGATTCTGAATCTAATTGTCGCCTCAAATATCGGAATCGCACTGAATCGTGAGTTGTTGTTAGATTCACATCCCTAATAACCACTATACTGGCTGTTCTGGATAACTACACAACTCCCCCACTGGGGAGATCTGACCACAACTTATTTCATCTTTCTTTATGCTATGTGCCCCTTGGGAAGAGGGAGCCTGTGACTACAAGGACTGTTAGCTGGTCAGAGGAGGCCTTGGAGGAACTGCAGGACTTTTTTGAAGTGACAGACTGGCCAGCGTTCTGTGAGCCCCACGGTGAGATCATTGATGGGCTCACTGAGTGTATTTCACACTACATAAATTTCTATTGTTACCCAAATAACAAGCTGTGGGTGACAAAAGACATCAAAGCTCTCTTTAACGACAAGAAGAGAGCAATCAGGACTGGCAACAGAGAGGAGGTGAGAATGATCCAAAGTTTACTAAGACTCGAGATCAGAGAGGCTAAGGACAATTACTGGAGAAAGCTGGAGTGGAAACTCCAGCATAACAACATGAGAGAGATTTGGAGTGGTATGAAGACCATCACTTTCAAGCCATCCAACAGCAAAGGAGCTGAGGGTGGTGAGGAGAGGGCCAATGAGCTGAATATGGTTTTTTAACACATTTGACACTGCGGCTACAGCTCAGCCCTCTTCTAACTCATCAGGAACAAGCCTGAAACCCCCTGCCACACCACCCTCTCTCCCCTTATTGCACTTCTGCCTCCTATGATAGACCTGACAGTCCTTCCCCACTTGTACACTTCAGCTATAAACAGGTCAAGAAACAGCTGAAAAGACTCCACTCAGGCAAGGCAGCAAAGACCCCAGGATTACAGACCTGTGTAATCCCAGTGGCCCCCAGGATTATAGGCTCGTGGCACTGGCTTCACATGTCATGAAGACCCTTGAGAGACTCATACTGGATCAACTCTGACCTATGGTTAGACAACAAATGGACCCCTTCAGTTTGCTTACCAGCCTCGTCTCGGACTGCTTTACTGTGTCTACACCCACCTTGACCAGCCAGACTTTTTTTTACTTTTCCAGTGCTTTCAGTACCATCAGGCTGACCCTCCTGGCTGAGAAGATGACAGAGATGCAGGTGGATGCCTCTCTTGTGCCCTGGATTGTAGACTACCTGACTGGAAGACCGCAGTATGTGCTCCTGCAGCACTGCATGTCGGACCCGGTGGTCAGCAACACCGCAGCAACATAATGGACCGTCCTCTCCTCTTTTTTTCTTCACCCTCTACACAACAAACTTCATCTACTGTGAAAGAGACCTGCCATCTTCAGAAGTTCTCTGCTGTAGTTGGATGTATCAGTGTAGGTGAGGAGATGGAATATTGGGCTGCTGTGGATTCCTTCCTCACATGGTGTGAGCAGAATCATCTGCAGCTTAATGTGACAAAGACCAAAGAACTGATTGTTTATTTTAAGAGATCCAAAACACTAGTGGCCCAGGGCATCAATGTGGAAATGGTGAAGGATTACAGATACTTTGGAGTTCATATTGACAGTAAACTAAACTGGGTTAAGAACACTACTGCACTTTACAATAAGGGCCAGAGCCATCTCTATTTTTTGAGGCGGCTAAGGTCATCTAACATCTGCCGAACACTGCTCAGAATGTTTTATGAGTCTTTTGCGGTCAGCGCTGTACTGTATGCTGTTGCATGCTGGGGAAGCAGGCTGAGGGTTGCAGAAGCAAACAGACTGAACAAACTGATCCACAAGGTCAGTGATGTGAGGATGGGGCTGGACTCTCAGACGGTAGTGTCGGTGAGGCGAATGTTGTCCAAAATAAAGAGGTTAAATACTGGACCAAACCTCCCACCCACTTCACAACCTGCTGATTAGTCACAGGAGAACGTTCAGTGAGAGACTGATACCACCTAAAGTCTCCACTGACCGACAGTAAAATCATTCCTTCCTGTGGGCATTAAACTGTACATCTCCTTCATATAGCAGCAACATCTACTGTATTAAATTTGTATTTTGCACTTTATTTACATTCTGTTGTTTATCATATTGATTATACTTTACATATTACTTACTGACAGGATTCATTCTGAATCTGTTTATATAGACATTACTAACTTATAATTGTAGACTTATATGTGTAGATTTCTGTATGTATATTTGTATACATGTATGGATATTTGTAAGTTTTCTTTATTGAGACTTTTTTTCTTAATCTTTATCTCCTTCTTATTGTGTATGGAGCAATTGTGAGCACACAGTTTCTTCTGGGACCAATACAGTATCCTGATTCTGATTTGTGCACAATCATGTTGGAACAGGAATGGGCCATTCCCAAACTGTTCGTTGGGAGCATGAAATTGTCCAAAATCTTTTGGTAAGCTGAAGTTTCTTTCACTGGAACTATGGGGCCAAGGCTATCTCCTGAAAAACAACCCCACACCATAATCCTCCCTCCACCAATCTTGACACTTGGCATAATGCAGTCAGACAAGTACCATTATTCTGGCAAACGCCAAACCCAGACTCGTCTATCAGATTGCGAGCTGGAGAAGCATGACTGGTCACCACCTAGAACACATCTCCACTGCTCTACTTCAGTGGCGGCGTGCTTTACATCCCTGCACCCAACGCTTTGCATTGCACTTGGTGATGTATGACTTGGATGCAGCTGCTCGGCCATGGAAACTCATTCCATAAAGCTCTCTACTCTCTAATCGCACTGTTCTTCAGCTAATCTGAAGGCCACATGAAGTTTGGAGGTCTGTAGCAATTGACTCTGCTGAAAGTTGGCGACCATTCCGTACTGCGCGCTTACGCATCCTCTGACCCCGCTGTGTCATGTTACATGGCTACCACTTCGTGGCTGAGTTGCTGTCATTCCCAATCACTTCCACATTGTTGTCAACTGACAGTTGAGGGTCATTTCATAGTAACTGACCATGTTGAGTCCCAGATGCATGTTTTCCAGTTTTATTATTTTAAAACAAAATACATGATTGCATATCAACCTGTTAAACACCATATTCTGATACCAGTAAAATATTTTTGTCATCACATTTTGCCATGTCCCCTGGTTTGCTTGTCATTACTGTTATCAGGAATGACTTTCCTTCCCACAGAAACCAGAGTAATTTTCTTTGATTTACCAGTTTGCCCAATAGGGGGCTATAGTGAGTGACATTTGGAGGGAAAAACAAAATGGAGACATGTGCTTCACATTTTCTTTAAATTGTGAAGAAACTATCTGAAATCAGGTTAGTATGTTTATTCTTGATCAGTACTGTTACTGGAATTTTGGATGATCGTTCATCCAAAAAGGAGTTATAAAATGAGGTCGTAACATCAACCCTCCACCATTTCATTTGTGTGTAATGTGTCCTAATGTGGATTTTTGTCATTCCTGTAACTATCAATCCTGTTACCATTCCCCAACCTTAATAGGTAACAGGAATGACCATCCTTAACAGGATGAAAAGGCAGGCAGAAAACCAAGTCTGGTGTTTTAACAAAACGCATTGTAAGTAACCAAATCTGGTCTGATTGTTATGGTTATACATCAATATGATAATCATTTCCTTTGGTAAAATCTTTCTTGGATTTGGGAACCTCTGTTAGGGCATCAGTATTCCATAAGTTGACAGAAAACCATTTGGTACCGTTGGGTTAAAAATTTCTTATTTTTAAAATTTTTTTAAATAAAGTTGATAAGTTCTCCATTGTTATCTGCCTTCCTCCTTTAATAGGGACATATTTTACATACTAACATCAGAAAATGTAACTCTTGAACAAATACATATCAGTTTCTTTAAAGGTGGTTTGTCCGGTTACAGGAATGACAGCATATCATGGTATAATGCCAAAACATTTACACAAAATAGTGAAAATGGCTGCAAAGTGCACTGCTGGGCCATGACATCATACTTCATTAACCCTCTCTTTACATACAAACTATTTTCAAAAGAATCCTAGGCTATCACAATGCTTTGGTTGGTCAAAGTCAAACTGGTCAGTTACTGTGAAATGACTGGAATATTTAGTCACGAGGAAATTTCTTGACCGGACTTGTTTCACAGGTGGCATCCTATCACGGTGCCACGCTGGAATTCACTGAGCTCCTGAGAGCAACCCATTGTTTTACAAATGTTTGTAGAAGCAGTCTGTATGCCGAGGTACTTGAATTTATACACCTCTGGCCATATAGGTGATTGGAACACCTGAATTCAATTATTTGGATGGGTGAGTGAATACGTTTGGTAATATAATGTATATTAATATTTAAATTATTTTATTCATGTATTACTTTGGAGAGATATTTACATATTGTTGTGGTGAAAAGTGTCCAGTTCATGACGCAAGAGATTCAGATACATTTTTCAGGTGTTTATTTTGCTTTTATTAAAAGAAAAGCATACAGTCACACAGAAGAAATTGTTCAGAGAGAATTCTCGGACGTTAAACCAGCTCTGCAATTGGCTTATATGGTGCCCATTCCACACTGATTGTTCTATCATCCTCTAGCTCTTGACTCTGATTGGTCCCTAATGACCTCATATCTCAACATGTCCCGAGCTGACCTTGAAGGCTCGGCGCCTCCCTTCACTTAGGACATCCATTTTGTTCCAATGTTCCGTGTTCAAGGACAGTCAAGCAATACTGGTACAGAGTGGAATGGACCCTACATAAAATAATAAAATAATCTTACACACACTTCAGTGAATAAACTTCTCATACGATATTCACATAAATCATCCAATAATTAAATAGTGCAGTAAATCATACAGTTGCTCTGCTATAGGTATAATCATTAACAATTTAAATATATATTTCATTAGGGATGACTTCATTGGACATCTCTCCATTTCAGGATTACAGATGTCTTTAAATAAAGCAAATATGATCACTTAATCCAAACATATTGCAATTTCATGTTAATGCTGTTAACAATCAATAATTAATGACAGTACGTGATTGGGAAGTCCAGCAATTTGCACAAGATTTATGGAGGATCAAATATATGACATTTGAGACTCGCAGGCCACAGGCCTTCCACAGTTCATGGGTCCAAAACCACACAGTACCCCCACGGATACCCCGATTTCCTTCACTTCATTTAGGAAAAATACAGTTAATACAGTTGTAAATAGGTTCTAATTCTGGTGTGCCTTCATCATCATCATCATCTTTATCATCTTCATCATCATCAGTAATATCTTAATAATTTTTCTCTGTTCTTTATGTAGATATCAGTTTGTTTGATGAATTGGACAGTATGGGAGATGCTGAAGACCTGCTACAGGCTCTCGAGAATGCTGGCTATGTAAGCACACACACACACACGTGCCTTGTTATACTTATTGGAAGCTTTCATTTACATAATTATTAATGCTTACCTTAAAGGTACAGTGTGTTAGATTGAGTGGCATCTAGTGGTGAGGTTCCAGATTACAACCAACTGAAATTTCTTTCCCTACCCCTCCTTTTCAAAGGTGTTCTACTATAGAAACATAACAGTGCAAAATGGGACCCGCCCTCCATGAAGATATAAACCTCTTATTCTCAGGTTTTCAAACCTCAGTGACTTTTTTACTGATTACAGATGAACGTATTTATTGATTTACTTCATTTCTGGTAGTAGAGCCTCCAAAATGTTACACACTGTACCTTTAACATTACTGATAGTAATTAAAGTTAATTTATTTTAAAGAGAACTTCACTTTTCCTAATGGGGACCATCACGGTATTGTCTCTCCAGGAATTCACCATGCTGTCATCACATCAGATCTCGTGAATTCAACTAATCCTCGTACATTTCGCATATTTACCCAATAACCGCAACTTCTCCACAAATTTGGCCAATAATTATATCATACCATGAGTTTTCAACAAGTGTTGAGCCATACATCACCTTGTTTATACCTTTGAGAACATCACATCACATTTCATTTCAATTTCTTTGCAAGAAAATGCTAACCATCACAATTCTTTGAAAATGACATAAAATATATAATGCCATAAAATATATAATTTCAAACCACAACGATGCTAAAGTAGCTCACAAAATCCCGGGGGGTCATACAATCATAGTCTTTACACCTGCCAGAACCTGCGGTCTTGCTGAGCAACAGACACGTCACTGCATGCTGCTTATGTGATGTTTCCTCTCTGTACTGTTCGCTGTTTCCTGCTGAAACTGATCTTTCCTTTGATTTATAAAACCGGAACAGCTCCAGTGTTCTAACACTCCCATTGTGCAGCAACTTAAGTAAAAAAAAAAAAGGATGAAAACCTGTTGGAGAATAAGTGCTGTGTTTCAATGGAAATGTGGGATTTTAATTGGGTGATTGTGTAATTAATGATACCTTTTCTCCTGTCCTGCCAGGCCTGTCCATCGTCTCCTAATAGCTTCTGCCTTTTCTCTGAAGTCCGTTTCCTGTAACATGGGTTATGGTTGGATTGTTAGCGGTCCCCATAGGGTTTTGAGTTTGTTGGTGGTGGATTTGCATGTGAGAACATGGTGTTATCTGTGAAAACAGTGTGAGGTTTTCTCCTGGATGCTGAGAAGACCTGTTGTTCTGCATGTTTCCATAGACGGGCAGTGCTGCTGATATGAACTTGGACTTCGACCTCCCTGCTTGGAGCTGTGAGGTGTGGGGATATACCAACAGCACCTGTACAGGTAGATTGGCTGCTCTCTAACTGGGAAAAGTTTTACTCCAGCACAGCTGAGGACCACCACACACCCTAGCAGTGTTTACAGGCTTGAAAATAACATTGTGAATCTATATTTGAGTTTTTTATTTCACTCCGTGGTGAGGTTCTGAACTGTCAGTCATGTGTTTTTATCCTGCAGATGGAGACATTTCCACAGACTTCGTCTCTCCGACCCACACAATCAGTTCAGCGTCTTCACCCACATCGACAGAGGCACACTCCCCCTATTCCCTATTTGTAAGCAAACTCGTGTGTGTGTGTGTGTGTGTGTGTGTGTGTGTGTGTGTATAGAGCGTAGTGTAAGGTAGGAGGTTTAGTTTTCGAGTAAGCGTGCTCAGAGAAGATGATCAGTGTTTTATTCTGAGTTAGTTTTTATCCAGTAGGATGTTGGGTGTGTTCTTTTGCATGGGATTTGTTTTGGAAATGTGTTGTGTTTGCATGTTTAGTAGTCTTTCTGTTTCACTACTTCCTTCCTGTTCTCCTGCACCATGCATGAGATTTTTAAGTGTGTATTAAAGATAGATATTCAGCCCAGATATCTGATTTAATGCGTTTGGGATTCGATTTCGGTCAGACAGAAGCAGAACGTAATCAACCTTCTATTCACATTTTAGTGGTGCAGGACTGTCTCTAATTCACCTGCAACTTTTTTGGTCCTTTATGTTTGTCAATACAAACCACCTGTGTCTGTGTACAACAAAAAGATGATGATAGAGGAATTAATTTGTACATTTACAACAACAAAAACAAAAAATCTGAAATCAAGTGTTAAAAAATGGTACAAGGCATATGATTTCAAGAGAGAGAAAAATTAGGGCGGCACATCTCTTTCTCTCTCTCTCTCTATCTTTCTCTCTCTCTTTCTCTCTCTCTCTCTCTCACACACAGTCCGATTACACCAAACATGTTAGAGGTTACTTAAAGCTGTTTTTTACTGCTCATGTTGATTGTGTCTGTAGTGTTGTTCGCCATCTTGATTAACGATGATCAACACAGTGCGTATGCCATTTGGTGGAACTATGGTGTACTATGTTTGCATTCTCCAGATCATGGCACTCAATGCAGGGGTCATTAACACTCGCGTACAGGAGTAAACAAATGGTTTCAGAAAGACATTTTATTTCCAAGAGATACACCACTGTACTTTATCTTTATTTAATCTACCTGGGGTTATTTCATATATCTGTATTTTTTACCTTGACTCTAGCATCGGTTTAATGAGGACATACACACACAGTGTGTAATGTGATCAAACGTTTTTCATTTTAACAGCATCCCTGTGTTTCTAGTTTTAATTTAAATCACAGGTTAATGTTAAAGCCCTTATTCTTATACAGTATTGTTTCTGCAGTAACAGTTTATTGTTTGTTTTTTATTCAGTTGACTCGTGGTAATTATTCACTTTCATTGGTATTTTTTGTTGCCATCAGAGAGAGCATGTAACCACTTCTATGCCTGTAATACTTGCTGATGTTTTCAGGTTGAGTCTGGGAGTGTCACTAGCAAAATATCTTAATAATGAGGGGTTGAACAGATCAGATCAGATTTTGGAATTCAAACAGAATGAAGGTCACTGTAAGGTGTTCAGTTACTTCTTTCTGGTTGTATAATTTAGGGGGGGGGGGGGTTTAGATTCGTTAGTGAGATGAAGCATTTGACATGGTGGTGTTTCTTCTGTTTAGCTTCATCACGACATTTAATGTGACTGTAGGTAAATTTGTAATAGAAAGTAAATAAAAGGTTGTATTCCATCTCCGAGACATTTCACTAAAGCAACAACACACCACCCCGGCACTGATTCATGTTCTGTACACCACACATTTCCTTTATTTTGAACCTCCTCCATCATTGCTGAAGCAGTAGTGGGAAGCGGTGTTGGGGAACACCGCAGTGTTGGGGCTGTTGTGTACTAGCAGTGCTCAGGTTCAGACTGCATAAACATAATGCACTATAGTTTCTACCTGAACACTTCAGATACAGTATATATACTTGCTGTTGTAGCTGATTGGAGGATAAACAGGAACTGTACACACAGGGAAAAGGGCAGCAGTGTTGTTTGATCTGTGTGTGAACAGTGCAGTACAGCAGAACTCTGCAGCTGATCATTACAGCAGTGTGAGGAACAAAACCAACCAAAGTGCCAAAAAGTTCACGTCACTGAGAAAACACGAAGTCTGAAAGATAATGAACATTAACCTTCACAGCTGTCCTGCTTTACCATTAACATGTCCAGATTGTGTGTGTGTGTGTGTGTGTGTGTGTGTGTGTGTGTGTGTGTGTGTGTGTGTGAGTGTGAGAGAGAGAGAGAGGGAAAAAGTGTGTGTGAGCGAGGGACAGAGAGTGTGTTTGGGTGTGTATGAGAGAGTGTGTGTGTGAGAGAGAGAGAGAAACTAAGTGTGTGGTTGTGAGAGTGTTTGTGTGTGAGTGAGGGAGAGTGAAAAGAAAAGAGTGTGCGTGTGTGTGAGAATGTGTGTGTGTGAGAGTGTAAGACAGTGTGTGTCTGTGTGAGGGAAAGTGAAAGCGAGGATAAGAGTAGGTGTATGTGAGAGAGATTTTGCGTGTGAGTGTGTGTGAGAGAGAATGTGTGGTTCTGTGAGCGAGAGTGGGTGTATGTCTATGTTTCAGAGTGTGTGTGTGTGTGTTTGAGAGAGACTGTATGTGTGTGTGTGTGTGAGAGAGAGAGAGAGTGTGTATTTGTGTGAGAGAGAGAGTGTGTGTGAGAGAGAAAGAGAGAGTATTATGTGTCTGTTTGTGTGTGAGAGAGTGTCAGTGTGTGTGTCTGGGTTTGACAAAGAGTGTGTGCGAGAATGAGGGAAAGAGTGAGAAAGTGTAAGACTGTGTGGGGGATAGAATGTGTGTGTGTGAGAAAGATAGAGAGCAAGGAAAAGAGTGTGTGTGTGTGTGTCTGAGAGAGAGTGTGTGTGTTTGTGAGAGAAAACACATGAGGAAAAGCGTGTGGTTGTGTGTGAGAGAGTGTGTGTGTGTGTGTGTGTGTGTGTGTGTGTGTGTGTGTGTGTGTGTGTGTGTGTGTGTGAGAGAGAGAG
>JAOUQZ010043642.1:0-12731 GCA_028564935.1 Neosilurus hyrtlii | reverse complement strand
TGTGTGTGTGTGTGTGTGTGTGTGTGTGTGTGTGTGTATTTGTGTGTGTGTGTGTGTGTGTGTGTGTGTGTGTGTGTTGTCAGGCTGATTAACTATTGTACAGTCTAATAGCCATCAGAAAGAAGAAAGGATTCGAATTGACCAGCTGTAGCTCACTGTTTTGAGAGTGTGTCAGGATATTTTGGGGTAAGTCACCTTTAAACTGCTGCCTGATTGCACCACAGAACACAGTCACCACCACAGACACAGGAAACATCTGTATGCAGTGCGGATGCTCAGCTGCAGACCTTCAATCTGCGTTAGACCTTCGCACAAGCCACAAACATTTGCATCTTGGTGGGAGGCAGGAAGAAAAAAAAAGGAAAAAAAAGGAAAGCCAACATAAACATGAGGACACAGGACAAGGACATGTGAAACACACAGAGGTGGTAAAGAGATCGGGATTAAACTGGGAACGGTGGAGCTGTGAGGCAGGAGAGCAAACTGTTGCCATGGCAACATGTCAGAGTTGATTCCCATGCCTCAACAGCTACACCTATACACTAATGTATCCTTCATAACCATAATATCCTTTATTATCAGAGAGTGTATGTAACATATAATTCACACACACACACACAATTCTCTATTACTTTTATCCAAAGTTCTATTTTCCAGATCTGTGATGTTGTTTAATTTTTGAGCCAATCAGAATTCAGAGGGAAACCCCCTTCGAGCAGGTTTTGGACGTCCCGTGAGGACCAGGAGCACATCCACCGCTCCGTGAAGTGGCCTTCTTAAATAGTGCTAATTTTATCCCACGTCCTCTATTGCTCACACAAACACATTATTGCATCAGCTGATCCCGACCAATCAAATCCCCTAGTATTTCACTTCCTGCACATAGAGAGGGACTGGAAACCATACCGCCTGTCTCAACCTGACGCTTAATAACGCAGAAAGGAGCTGCTGACTCATCGGAGATGTTTTACATTCCTAGACGGCTCTGAAGCCGTTCCGCACCGAGTCGTGTAGACGTTGTTCCACCCTCTAGCATTCCTGCACAACATGCTGACTGTAAACACTCACTTTATTTATCCCTGACCCCTTATTTCCCACAGGGTGTTCCAAGTGCTCAAGGGTTCTGCCTGGAACAAGACAGGAACACAGTTTCATGCATGAACCTGACTTTTTAAGAGTCTAGGAATGTGAAAGTACAGCACCACCCTACAAAAAACTCAGTTTATTGGGTCCGTGTTCTGCTTGACAAATATCTGCCACTTAGAGTTTGGTTTCTTAGACTTATAGGAGGACCGCAAGGAATCCGGGATGTTTTGGTACATAAGGAACACATTATACACATAAATTCCTAAACCGGCTAGACGACCAGGCTGTCATTAATTAAAGGATCCTGTTGTGAGAAATAGAATCAAATGAGCCCATTAGAGAAAGGCGGCGATGCTAAATTTTGTTATTTTGTTTCAAAATTAAAAAACATAAATAAATTGTGGCAAGAAGGGCGGCATGGTGACGCAGGGGTTAGCACGTCCACCGCTGCGAGAAGGTCCTGGGTTCGATTCCTGGGCTCAGGACCTTTCTGTGTGGAGTTTGCATGTTCTCCCCATGCTTGCATGGTTTCCTCCCACAGTCCAAAAACATGCACGGTAGGCTAATTGGCTGTTCTATATTGCCCCTGGGTGTGAGAGTGAGTTTAAATGGTTGTGCATGTTGGCCCTGCGATGGTCTGGCGAGCTGTTCAGGGAGTACCCCGCCTTCACCCATGTGTCTGTCTGTCCATTCTAACTGTCTATCTGTCTGTTTGTATGTCCATCTGTCCTTTCATTTGCCTGTCCATCTGTCTATTTTTTCATGTCTGCCCACCTGTCTGCATTGTCTGTTGACCTGTTTATTCATCTATCTGTCTGTCCATCAGTACGCATGTCTGTCTGTCGATTCATGTGTCTATTTGTCTGTTCATCAGGTCAGTACACGTCTGTGGGACGATTATGATGTAACCGTGTCTGAGACCCGTGACGTATCACACGGAATAAACACAAGCACTATTTAATTTATAATTAAATAAAAACACAAGAATAAAACCACAGAGGAGAGGATATTTTCTGTGTCTGTCTGGCCCAAATAAGTATCGTACAATACAGAGATAAATTTCGGATTTTCCCATAATGAGTTTTTTTTTAAACTGAAAGTGTTGGACTTTGTGTTTGTTTACAGAGAATACAGGGTGGAGAAATGAATTATGGGTAAAGTCTCAGTCAGGAATTTACAGAAGAGGAACAGTGATTTGTCATTTGTGCGTGTGTGTGTGTGTGTGTGTGTGTGTGTGTGTGTGTGTGTGTGTGTGTGTGTGTGTGTGTGTGTGTGATGGGTGTGTGTTTGGAGGTGTGTATGTGTGAATTCTTTGGCTAATGCATTTGTTCCTACTGCCTCTCATGGAACATTAGGGGATATTTCTGCCTTCTGCCTTAAAACTCGCCTGGGTTTTACACCCTTCATCTGTCTGTAAGCCTGTCTGGCTGGCCATCTGTCTGTCTGTTTGTCCAGCTGTCTGTCTGTTTGTCCATCTGTCTGTTTATCCATCTGTCTGCCTGTCTGTCTGCCCATCTGTCTGTCTGTCCACCTGTCTGTCTGTCTGTCTGTCTGTCCATCTGTTTATTTGCCCATCTGTCTGTCTATCCATTTGTCTATCTGTTTTTCTGCCCGTCTATCAGTCTCTATGCCTGTCTCTCTGTTTTTCCATCTGTCTGGCTGTCTGTCCACTGCTGTACAGACAGCTAGACGAAAGAACAAAATCAAAAGACAGAAAGACAGGTGGTCTGTTTGTCTATGTGTCTGTCCATCTGTGTGACCTTCCATTTGTCTGTCCGCCTGTCTTTCTGTCTTTTGATTTTGTCCTTTCGTCTAGCTGTCTCTACAGCAGTACTCATGTCTGTCTGTCTGTACATTCATGTTTCTCTCCGTCAGTCCGTCCGTCACATTCTTCATCTGTCTGATTGATAAAGAAACGCTCAGACGACTCCATGTTAGATTATTATATATCAAAATAAACATGATGACAGTAATTCTGTTTTGTGTGTATCTGTCAGTGTTCCCTATTTTCAGTATTATTGCTGTCATGATGTCATGATGACATCACTCATTAGTGTGTTTGTGGTAAATCTGGCTATCAGATCCCTTCTGTTTTTTGCTTTGGTTTGTTTTAAGAGTTTTTCTTTTTAATAGACTGAAGTCAGTGATGGATGTGATACTGTGAGTGCTGAAGCCAAATAATGTAATCACAGAAAAAAGACGTCTCTCACACACTCAGTAAATAAAGTAGATTCAATATAGGATACCACACACACACACAAACACACACACAGACATACACACACAAACACAGACACACACAAACACACACACACAGACACACACAAACACACACAGACACCCAAACACACACACACAAACACACACACAAACACACACACAGACACACACACACACACACACACACAGACACACACAAACACCTACACTCAGACATACACACACAGTCACACACAAACACACACACACACAGAGATACACACAAACACACACACACATAGACATACAAACACAAAGCAACTACCGGCTTACCGACTTACCGGCTAAAACCTGGAGAAAAACACACCGGGGATGCAGAAGAGCAGGACTGAAGAGGAGAAAGAGGGAGGCAGCAAGACATCAGAGCAAAAGGTACAAGCCGTGTCCCCCGTCTATTATAATGGAGAAGGTTGGGTCACTGGCGAATACGATGGATGAGCTGACAGTGCTAGCATGGAGTATCGGGTGTGTAGTTTCATGTGCTTCATGGAGACTTGGCTGCATCAGAATATTCCCCATGACAACGTATCCATCGCAGGCTTTCGCACTGTCCGGGCCCAGAGAGACTGCACCATAGATTGTCCCACCAGAAATAAAGAACTTTAGACCTGCTCTATGCAAATACTAAGGATGCCTACAGTTACTCCCCCCCTCCCCCCCCCCAACACACACACACCACTAGGGAGATCAGTCCACAACTTAATGAATCTTTCTTCATGCTATGTGCCTGTTGTGAGTAAGCAGCCTGTGAATACATGGACTGTTAGGAGATGGTCAGAGGAGGCCTTGGAGAAATTACAGGACAGCTTTGAAGTGACAGACTGGCAAGCACTCTTTGAGCCCCACGGTGAGGACATTGATGGGCTCACTGAGTGTATTTCACACTACATAAATTTCTGTACTGATACCATTGTCCCAGCACAGACAGTCTATTGTTACCAAAATAACAAGCCATGGGTGACAAAAGACATAAATGCCCTCCTTAACGACAAAAAGAGGGCATTCAGGGCTGTCAACAGAGAGGAGGTGAGAACGATCCAGAGTTTACTAAGAGTCAAGATCAGAGAGGCTAAGGACAACTACAGGAGAAAGCTGGAGTGAAAACTCCAACATAACAACATGAGAGAGGACTGGAGTGGTATTAAGACCACCAGTAGGAGTCCGTCAAGTCTGTCTACTCTCCCCAACACTATTTAACATCTTCCTGGAATGAATCATGGCTGAAGCACTTCAAAACTATGAAGGCACAGTACCAATTGGAGGTAGAAACATTACTGACCTCTGATTTGCAGACAACACTGATAGGCTTGCAAGAACGAAGGATGAACTCGTGGAATTTGCTGTCAACCTCAATCTAGCATAATGCAATGGAGATAAGTGCCGAAAAAAAAACATGATAATGAGTAACAAGATGAATCGCATCACAACACCAATTAAAATGAACGACCAAGATTTGGAGGTTGTTAGCGATGTCAGGTACCTAGGTGTGATGATCAGTGAGGAAGGCTCAGGAGTTGAAATTCGAGTAAGAACAGCACAAGCAGCATCGGTGCAGAAAAAGCTCAAGAAAATATGGAAGGACTACGCCATCTCAGTGAAACTCAAGATACGTCTCCTTGAAAGAGCTCTCGTATTTTCCATATTTCTGTACGCTTGTGAGACTTGGACCCTCAACAAAGAACACCAGAAGAAGATCATGTCATTCGAGATGCTACTACAGAAACATCCTGGGCATCATCTATCAAGACTTCATCCATAAAGAAACCATTAAGAAAACTTTGGGGAATATGATTCTGCTATCAACAGTTCTGGAAAGGAAACTGAATTGCTCCGGGCATATCACAAGATCAGAAATACTGGCAAAGACCATTCTACATGGAAATGTCGAAGGAAAAAGGAAAAGAGGACATCAGAAGAAGAATGGACAGGAAAGACCTTTGCCGAAACTCAACATCTGACACCTGATAGGAAAAGATGGAGAGACATTGTGCATAACATCTTGTGACGACACCCAGTAACTATAATGGGAGTTAAGGGAGGGGAGAGAGAGAGAGAGATCTGCTCTCAGGTAAATCATGAAGTTCACTAATGAAGGGGGATGTGTGAAGCATTAAAGCAAACATTGACCAACCAGCATCTCTGATCGATCACCTGGATCTCTAAATGAGCTCAAAGCTGCATCTCATGAACCTTTATATGCCAATCATATAAATAAACACAGTACCTATCCAGGGTGTACGCCCCTGCCATGTGCACAAAATGAGCTGAGATAAGCTCCCACCCCATAACTTCATCCACTTGGACAAGGCTGGCTTCAACCTGGCAAAAGGCACAAGACGTGGTAGAAATGTTATTGGCCATAGAGCTACTGTTGATGTGCCAGGCTGAAAAGGAGGAAACATCACTATGTGTGCTGCTATTTCAAAACACGGCGTGCTTACTCATATTCTCACTACTGGGCCATACAGCAAGCAGCATCTCCTTATCTTTCCTGGATACATTCTCCAGAGATCAGAGATCTTATTCCTGAATTTGTGAGGGATCTAGTCCAAGATGATCAACCAAAGTATGTGGCCATTTGGGACAATGTTTCCCAAAGTTTGCATCACTCAAACTCTATCAGGCAATAGTTTGCAACTCAAAACAGGATGCTGATGACCACCATCCCCACAAATAACTGACCTTGCTGGCTGCCATCAATGCAGCGTTTTGGAACATCACAGCAGATGCTCACAGATGTTTTGCAGATGTTAAGAATGATTAAAAATGAGGGAGCCAAACATGCGGTCTGAGTATCAACATGTAAAGTTCCCCATTTAAAACATGCAGTTGTAGAGAACATTTCAATAACACAACAGTATCATTACTTCTTTATTTATTTCACCTAATTAAAATGACATCACATCACATGACCTGACTATTATACACCTCTCATTCTTTATATTACTCTCTCCCAGAAATTTTTTTTTTATTTTTTGCTTTTTGTAGATATAAACTCTGCGGTGTAGAGATGCTTTAATCATTGAAAATCTTCACGTTTTATTCTGGTTGTAGATTTGTATTTAGAGTTTGCATGTTCTCCCTGTGCTTATGTGAGTTTTCCCACAGTACAAAACATGAACAGTAGACTAATTGGCTATTCCAAATCACCCCTATGAGTGAGTGGACAAGGAAGACGCCATTAGGTTTTAGAGATGAATTTTTTAAAGGATTCTTTAACATTGTGTGATATAACAGATTTTTTGGAAGTATAGTATTACAGCAGATCCAGCAGGTGGTGCTGTGCACTTTTATTTTTGTATATATATATTGTATGTGGGGAAAAAATAACAGTACTACAATTTCATCCCGACAAGCCTGTTTCGTGGTTGCCCACTCATCAGGGGATTTATATATATATATAAAATAGGGTTAGCAGGTAATTTAAATGAAATTACAAGTCAAAGGTTTGTTAATCAATGGGATGAAAACGAGTGAGTGGGCGCCCTGTTTTATGTGCTAGTCTGATTTTCACAGCATTTTCACATGTTTGTGAAAGTACAAAAGAACATAAATTTTTCACATTTATGGGAAATCTACTATAGCCAATAGGAATAGGAATTTCCAATAGGAATTTGTGATGAAACTGCACCCAGAGGAAAGCCACATATGCATAGGGGAACATGCAAACCCCACACAAAAAAGCCCTGGTCAGTCAGCAGAACCTCTTACTGTATGGGAGCAGTGCTAACTGCTTCACCAGCATGCTGCACCTACAACAAAACACCCATTTCCAAAATGTAACAAAGAATTTCTCATGTTAAATTTTTACTTACATGGGACTTGGTGGGGTAAAATGATCCTACAGCCAGCCACTAGAGGACCTCAGAGACATTTTGGCTTTCTATTTCCAATAAACAGTGTACAGTGACTGGGGTGGACAAAGTACTGAAAAAGTATACTTAAACTAGAGTATAAATAATTAATTAAAATATTACTCAGTTTAAAGGTGGATGAATTTAGTTAACAATAAACTGATCAAATCAAATGAATTGTGTTTTAATTTTAATTAAATTTAATTATGTTTGTTGATTATTTTTATAGTAGCTGCTGCTGATGATGATGACGATGATGATGTCATTTAACAGATACTTTTAAAGCCAAACTAACACTAAAGTACACTAATAAAGTACAACTACTCATGTCCAATGATATAAATGTCTTTTGTGAAAAAAAAGCTCATTTTCTTAGTGCAGCACAGGCAAAGTGTAGGCAAATTCAGTGCAATGTGTTTGGAATCGCCTGTAATTTTTTTCTTTTTCTTTTTCTTTTTAGAAAAGCACGGTGGCGTAGTGGTTAGCACATCTGCCTCACAGTAAGTAGGTCCTGGGTTTGACTCCCGATTCTGTGTGGAGTTTCCTTTAGGCACATTAGGCTAACTGGCTGTTCCAAATTGCCCCTAGGGGTCAGTTTGACGGGTTGTGTATTAGCCCTGTAATAGACTGGCAAGCAGCTCAGTGTGTACATAGCCTTCACCTCTAGTCAGCAGAGATAGACTCCTGCTCTAGTGGCATTAAGCAGTTCGACAAATAAATACACGAATGATAAAAACCTACGATGGTTTTGCACATTTTTATAATTAATGTAGCGATGTCGTTTCCCATGATCTGTTTTATTACCTTTTTAAAAATGTGTCAACACACAAACAAGACTCTGTGTTTGCCCCAGGCAACGAGTCCGTGGAGATCACTTCCATTTTCGTTTTAATAGATCAACATCTTGGTACTTGGCAAAGCAGGATAGCAGCCACTGAAAACATAAATCAGGGGCTCTGACATGAGAAGATCCTGAAAATGCAGGGTAGCCTAGCCAGCCTGCTCTCACAGCTGTATCCAGCCAAAACAATCACTTGTACATTATTAATCAGATCCCTTTACAAAAAATATATCACCTCATTGGTGTCAGTGATCAGAACACAAGTAATTCAACAATATATAGTTTGCACAGGCACACTTTTATGATACAAAAGTTTCTAAAGAGAAAACATGATATTAAATTTATAGGGCCAAAAAAAAAACACAAGCAAACAACAGCCTTTCATTAGTAATACTGCCATTTGTTTCACATCAACTGTAAACACGTGGACACCGTCCTTCATGTTACATGGAGGTAATCAGGCAGCACAGGATGTACTTGCAGTTTAAACTGTAAATTAACAAACACTTGCGCAGTGAAGTGAGGAACACTGCAGATCGATGGAGGGATGTGTGTTGTATGCTTCTAGTATGTATAGTAAGCTCTATTACCCAACATACCACCACACTGGTGGACCTGGACCCTTGGAGCCTAGGCAAGGCCGGAAGCAGAGCGATGGCATTGTCCTTGTACCTAGGAGGCAGAGAAAGTGCTGTAGCGAAGGCCACTCTGTCAGCCTGGAGGATGCTCTGCAGAGCAAATTCAGGCATGTTGGGTTGAGCAAGTGCTGTCCGCACTGTCCATTCTGCTGCTTCCTTTCTGTGAAGTGAAGTGAAACCATCTGTTATTTGGTGGTAATCAGGCAACATGGGACACATTTGCAGTTTGAATATTTAATAAATAGAAAACAAATCCAGCTAGAGGCTCTGATGGGGGAATCAAACCAGCTGCCACCTAGGGCTTAATACCTCATTATAAAAAAATTGCAGCCATTTTGCTGAACTTGAACTTTACCTGTAATGATCTTTTCATAAACTCGTTTCAGCCTTTGGTCCAAAGCTGCTACCTTGAAAATCTGACTGTGATATATCAAGCAGTTCTTGAGATATATATGTGGGTGTAGCCACAGTAATATTAATAATAATCATAATAATCATAATAATGATAATAATAATTATTATATTAACATAATAATAATAATAATAATAATAATAATAATAATAATAATAATAATAATAATAATAATTAAGGGGCACAAAAATGCTGAGCATGTGCAGCAGATGCTAAATTTGCCTGTTGTGCTTTTGCCAGACACGTTCTATGTTCTAGTGTAAATGATCAACGCTCAAATTATCACTTTCATCATCGGAACAGCTTAATCCTATAGGGGACGCAGGGGGACTGGAGCCTATCTCAGTTGACAACTGGGCAGAGGTGGTTTACACCCTGAACAGCTTACCAGACCATAGCAGGGCCAACACACACACACACACACACACACACACACACACACACACACACACAATCTAATATGCATGTCTTTGAACTGTGGAAGGAAACCTGAGTACCCAGAGGAAACCCATGCAAGTATGTTGAGAACATGCAAACTCTACACAGAAACGCTGGGACTCGAACCCAGGACCGTGTTACTGTGAGGTGGACATGCTAACCATCGTGCAGCCCATTGGTGTCAATCAGAAAGACATAAAGGGAAAACATTATTAAACATATACAAGAAAAAGGAGGTCTCGCTAATATTGATTTCTTACTTAATTTGAAGCTTCCCAATAAAGCCAAGTCAATTAGAACATCAACACAAGCCGCTGAGGCAGTTGAGGAACCTGTACCTCTGTCTGAACCTCCTGAAGCACTGAAATCCATAACCTTGATAATGGTAACAAAGCAGTTCTTATCCACAGCATTTCCGCAACACAGTAAGAGTTACGTAGTGCTTTTTTCATAGGCTCATCATTACACCCTTTACCATGATCAAGTCAAATATAAGAAAGCTGAGCCTCAAGGAAGAGCTGAAAAGGTATGTCGCTAATAAAGGTACGACACCAAGGATTGTAAAAAAACATAAGCTGTCAGGCCCTGCTAGACGATATAACAGAGAGAAATAGGAAAACAGGATCTCAGAGGAAATGCAGCTAAGGTTTGATCGCTTCTGACCGTTAGAAGATATCTGTACTGTGATACTGCACCACAATTACCTGTTCACAAAATTCAGAGGTCTGATGCAGAATCCACTGGTATTCAGGACATGCGTGCTGAAATAGGTGCTGGCAAATACTACACCGGCCATTATTTCCTGAAAGTTCCCACCTATTGCCATTGAAGAATAATGGACGCCTGATTTTTCCAGGGGTGGTGTGGTGGTTAGCATGCCTGCCTCCCAGCAAGGAGGTCGTGGGTTCAAGTCTTGTTTTTGTGTGGGGTTTGCATGTTCTCCCTGTGCTTGTGTGGGTTTCCTCCAGGTATTCCAGTTTCCTCCTGCAGTCTATTAGGCTAATTGGCTGTTCCAAATTGCTCGTAGGTATGAGTGCAAGTGGGCTCGGTGGCATAGTGGTTAGGGTGCTGGGCTCATGATCAAGAGGTTGTGGGTTCAAGTCCCGGTTAGACCCCTACCATGCTCAGACCCCTGAGCAAGGTCTTAACCATGAGTGTGCCCCTGACCACCCAGCAGTATAAATGGGTACCACTAAAAATACTGGGATGGTAACCTGTGATGGACTAGTGTCCCACCCACGAGGAGTTAAACTCCTAGTTGCTTCACTTTAAGAAAACCGGTGATAAGCTCCACCCTGATGAGCCAGTAGGCTCGGGTGTAAAATCCCAAGAGACTTAATAAGTGTAAACAGTTAAGTGTGCGTTGCCCTGTGATGGTCTGGCAAGCTGTTCTGTGTACCCCGCCTTTGCTCAGTGTCGGTTGAGATAGTATTAAGTGGTTTGGCAGATGAATGAGTGAGAGTGATTATTACATCTGTAGGTACAGTCAATGTTATGCACACAACAGAACGCAGAATTCGATCCAACACAAACCTTTCATCAGCAGTTAATCAGTGCAGGGTTTCCTTTGTCAACCACATGGTTCAGTCCGACATTCTGACAATGTGTACAGGCTTGGTGGCCATATCATTGAAACTCAAGATGGCACTGACAGTTATCACTTTTACATCCTGTCTTAGTTGTCAGCAGCTTCAACAAGTTGAGGCAGTACTACATGCTCTTCAGATGCAAAGCAGCAGATTGAGAAACAAACTCTGTAAATCTGCAATGTTTCAAGAGCAAGAATCTTTACTGCTAAATTTTCCTCAAATGTTTGAAATGGAGGCGGCATGGTGGTATAGTGTTTAGCACAGCCGCCTCACAGCAAGAAGGTCCTGAGTTCGAGTCCAGGGCAGTTTCTGTGTGGAGTTTGTGTGTTGTGTGCCTGTAATTGAGTGGGTTTCCTCCAGGTATTCCAGTTTCCTCCCACAGTTCAAAGACATGCACATTAGGATAACTGGCTGTCCTAAATTGCCCCGAGGTGTGAGTGTGAGTATGAATGGTTGTGTGAGTGTTGGCCCTGCGATGGTTTGGCAAACTTCACCCAATGTCGGCTGAGATAGGCTCCAGTCTGCCCACAACCCTACTCTGAGTAAACAGTTTATTAAATGTAAAATAAAAGTAATGAGGTTCACCACTTTGTTAAAAGCTGCATGGAGAGATAATCCAGCAGATTAAGAACAATGAACAATTGCAAGTAATTTCACCATCAACCATCCATAATAACATCAAAAGATTCAGAGTATGAGGGAAACTTAGTGACTACCAATGAGCTTCACTTTCTCAGGTGGCACAGTTCTAAAAACAAGGACGCTTCTACATGAACTTGGGAATAATTCACAAAGCTGTTGTCAGTAAACACAGTTCATTAAAATCATCCTGAAAACACTGCCAGTTTCTCTTGCCGAAGCTGATCTCTGATGTACTGACCCAAACTGGTTCGAGTCCTGGGCTCAGCAAATGTGATCTGTGTGGAGTTTGCATGTTCTCCCCATGCTTGTGTGGGTTTCCTCTGAGTTCTTCTGTTTCCTCCAACAGTCGAAAGACATGCACAGTAGTCTAACTGGCTATTAAGTTTGTGTGTGTGTGTGTGTTGGCCCTGCAATAGACTGGCAAGCTGTTCAGTGTGTACCTCACCTTCACCAAGTGTCAGCTGGGATAGGCTCCAGCCTCCCCGTGACCCTAATAGGAGTAAGAAGTTTAATAAATAAATAAAAGGATGTTTCATTTCAATTAATTAAAATTTAGTAATGTAAGCTTTGTAGCTTAACCAACGTTAGCTAGCTAACAGCTAAGGTAAGGTGTTGCTTTGGATGCTTTGTTGCTTTGTAAAGTTTATTTAAGGTAATCTTTCTTTCTTTCTTTTTAAAAAAATGTAACTTAATTTAAAAACTTGTTACAAATATATACAATTACCAGCACACTAGCTTTCCAACCCTTGTAGTTAGGGACTCCTATAAGGGATGCGGGGGGGCTTGGAGCCTATCTCAGTTGACAACTGGGCAAAGATGGTTTACACCCTGAACAGCTCACCAGACCATAGCAGGGCCAAAACACTGATGATTCACTGATGACATATGCCTGAAAACCAGCACACACACACACACACACACACACACACACACACACACACACACACACACACACACACACACACACACACA